>PVNU02001244.1:0-14487 GCA_003013855.2 Liriodendron chinense
ACCGAACTGCCTGGTGAATCTGTTCGGGTAGTATGGTTCTCTCCAAAATTCAGCGCCCTCTCTTAAAGGCAACGAACTCGGGCGAATGGACACCAAGAACGAGCGGTGATAAGAGCTGAGACTCTCGTCGTCGTCAAGCAGGTCTGGATCCTCGCTGTTAGTTCCCGAGAAGAGGAAGAAGTCGACGTCGTCATGGCGGGCTATCTTCGTCTCGATAGTCGCCGGATTTTCGCTGATCATCTTCCGTTTTTGAAAAGCGTGTAGCGGAACAGATCCCCTCTGGATGAAGTCCTTGAGCTCCATGCCGTACACCCACGGGAAGTAGACCCCAAGCCATCCCGAGAAGAAGTGCCACCCACAATAAGCAGAATTCAATCCGAAGGAGGCCGAACCTTTGTTGCTAATGACACCGCCGAAAGCCCGATATATGGAACACAATACTACTGGGGCCAATGCGTAGCGATGGCCGTCGGCCAAACTCCCCGCCACGGCGAAACAGGAGACTCGCACACTGTCCGCCTGCTTAGAGCTCGGGAGGGCCACACAACACAGCCAATAGGCCAAGAACCCGGCAAGTTCGCAGGTAGGGGATAGCTTATTCGGCCGCGGAAATTTCTTCTTCATCTTGGCCTCCAAGACTAGTTTATCCTTGCGGCCTTCATCGCACAATCCGTAATCCAAGCTGAGACAGGAAGAAAACCATCAGCGGAAGAAAGAAAGAATGAAACAGTACGCGAACAGTGCAAGACAAGAGAAGAAACTCACTTCAGGCCGTGGCTAAAGTACACTAGCCAGTCTTCGAAAGGCACTTTATCTCTGGAGGTTAGAAATTGCGGCAACTCCGCGAACAATTCGTAGCAGGCTGCAGAATAAAAGCCTTCATCAACACCCTTCTTCTTCTTGGACAGCTCCTCATCACTAGGAGTCCATTCATCATAGATTCTGCCGCGAATAGGGAGACCTGCTATCCGATACAGATCCCAGAGGGAGATGCTCATTTCTCCGCAAGGCAGATGAAAGGAGTTGGTGACAGAACTCCAATGATTCAGGAACCCCTTATAAATGTAAGGTTCTCGATGGAAATAGCTCGATGTCGCTTGAATGGCCCGAAGGAGACCTACTTGCTTCAAGGTCTCTTCGTGCCGCTCAACTATCCGATTGGCCCAAGCTTCATAACCGGGATGAGGGCTCAAATGGCCTCGGGTCCTGAAACCCCCGCTGGGCCAAATTTCTGCATCAGACAGAGGACGAAACCTTTGGCGCAGGGTCTCGTAATAATGAGTCGGAAAGGGCAGATGAGGGTCGTGGTTCGGTTCCAAAAATATCATGTCCTTCTCCTCGAGGACAGACTGCTGCGTGCCGTTCTTGGATATGGCACAGTTGACGAACGTCTCTGGAATGGACGTCCAGGAATCGACGCTATAGAAAGAATTTGCGCGACGTATATCGGAGGGCTCGATGCTTGGTAGAGAGCGATATCTCTGGAAGCTTTTAGGAAAACGGATGAACTGCTTCGTATAAGGGTTGCGGATTACAAGGGATGATACTGGCAGCTTCACAGAAGACCAGACAACCCTCATTTTGTCGGACTTCGACTTAGTCTGGTTTTCTATATAGATCTGCTTGGCGCTCTTCCCAGTCGTCTTTGGACGACCGCGCTTGGCAGACTGAGCAGGCTCAATTGGGCTCGCTTTGCCCTCTTCGGACCCGACAACTTCATCAGTCCGAAAACCTTGTAAGGGAGCGTACCACGCATCCCATTCCTCCTGGGTACCCTCATCAGGAGGGGGCGGTAAGGCCTTGTCGCAAAGTATCTTTCGCTGGACATTCTTCAGAAGGGTCAGAATACGTTCGTAGAAATTGAATGTCTCAGGCGGGAGAAACCACTGTGGGTTCTCAGCTGACGGTCTGGAAGTCTGCTTGATGGCAGCCCGCTTACGCTTGGATGGAGTTTGAGACGGACCCGAAGGACCGGCTTGCGAAGGGTCGCTGGCCATTATAATCTGCAATGGCATAGAAAAGGGGCTTAAGTACAGAGCATGTGAAAATATCCTCATAAAGACAATTAAGCATTCACGAAATCCAAAAGCATAAGAAGCAACAAGCGAACGAAGAACAGGCACCGACCCAGGCCAATGCGCAACATCACCAACCAATGAAAATGAAACGAAATGACAACACCCGCAAACAACACCATCACAAACGCACAAGCTTTCAAAAGACAGAAATAAGGCGGAAAAGTATAAATAGCATTCATTAAACCACGAGGGCCATACCGAGGCCCAAACCATTCAAAGTCAATTGTTTTAAAGGATAAAAAAAAAGCCGACAGTCAATATCAAACGACCCAAAATTGTGGGGACCCCCTCCCCCAAGCCAGAAAACGAAGATTTCAGTCTTGCACCAGAGGAAGAACTCGAGCCCTCAGCTCATCGACCTTCGCTTGAATCTGGGCCTCCTTGTAGACCAAGTCCACCAAGATGGAGATGCATTGTTGCACAAGGTCGAAGTTCAAGTGCTCAGCATCGGCGTAGTTCCTTATCGCAGACAAGTCAATCGCCAAGTCATCGTGCTCCCGGACAGCCGCCCTGACCATCCTCCAAATGCCGGCACGACGATCCGGGTATTCGGCCTCCGCCAAGGGAATAAGCCAAGCCAGGAACCTCCTACTCCCTCTTCTCGTCCTTTAGGAAGTGGAGACGTTTCGAGAGGGACAGAAAGGAAGCAGCCAGAGAAGGCTCCGCCGCCTCCAGAACCGCCAATTCCTCCAGGAGGGAAGAATCGCCGATGTAGCCAGATATAGCCTCCTTGCGCTCATCGGAGATGCCCGCCATCGCTGAGATATTCTGCATAGCCCGGAGGATCGGGCGGGATTCAGCGCCAAGGCGAGTCGAGGCTTCAGCCACCTCATCGCATTGATTAGCAAGAGATGACCAAGCCTCGGGTTGGTCCAAATCGTTTAAGAGCCGCCCCATGCAGTCACAAGCCGCGCGAAGGGAAGCACGGGTTATGACCATTGTCTGCTAAAGAACAAGACAGATGAACCCGTAAGGCAGTCCGACAGAAGAAAAATGCACAAAACCGCTCGCGCAAAGCCAGAAAAGCCGAGAAACGACATGCAAAGATATGCTCGAAACAACACTTTAAAATCATCATTAGAATTGCCCATTAAACTAAAGCAGCCAGGGAGTCTCCCAAGTGTGCGAGACCCTACGCCTCCATAAGACGACTGGCACGCATGCGCGAACACGAAACAGAGGCATGGGGGTTCACACCCTTTGGAGACACGACGGACCGCCGGTGCGAAACCCGCAGAAACCGCAGACTCCACCGAGGCCCACGGGTTAGGTGCGCGAGGTTTCACATACCCTGTTGATACTCAAAGCAGATCTGGTTTAATAAGAGGGTGCATGAGACCCCACGCACCCGGAACAAATCCCAAATATCGCGAGCAACGGTTAAGTGAACCTGCAAGTGAGTCTGTTAAGCCACGATAAGCGTACCAAGATAGGACACCAGAATTGGACAACTTCTCCAACTCAGAGATCAGCGCCTATTGGCCTTAACACACCTTGCGATCGGGCCAATTGATCAAGTCTGGAGGTGTGTGTGGGAGCCGGTTTACGTAACAGATTTAGTAAATTTCACTAAGTCCCAAAGTCGCACGCACAGAGCCCAGCGCGTTGAGAAAATCAGGCAAATTCACAAATCCGAAGGACATGACGCGCCGGGCTCAGCACGTCCAAGAAATGGTAAATTCACCTTAGCGCGTCAATTAAAAAGCTTTCCCAGGCACGTGAGTACGCGCTGGGACCAGCGCATCGAATAATTCACAAGTACAACCGCGCTGGGCTCAGCGCGTCATGAAAAGGGATTTTCTACAGGCACGAGAGGACGCGCTGACCCTAGCGCGTCGATTAAATAGATGATTTCAAGTTAAAACAAAGCGCTGGCTCCAGCGCGTCCAGTTATTGTATGCGCTGCCTATGGCGCGTTAAGAAAATCGTAAGAAATACGAAGTCCAAGAATATTGGCCGCGCTATGCGCAGCGCGTCGATAAAATACGCAAGTTCGAATAAATCGACGCGCTACCTAATATTTCGATGCGCTGGCGATAATAAATCGATGCGCTGGCCGAGGGCTCTGGTCGTCGAAAATGAACAGTGAAACGACGAAATGACCAGGGATCCCCTATTTATAGTGGGACCCGAAAAATCCGATGCGTCGCAATGGATCGCCGCTCGTCCATCCCAACGCATCGGAGGGGCATCTGTTGGGGTCCCAAAAGTGAGGATCCCCGAAATGATGATTTCGAATGCCAAAACCATCACGCGGTCAGATTTAGGGCCAGTGCATCGAAAATCGCGGCACGAATCACGACACACGCATCAGATTGCCTCAAGCATGAAATTGGGCCGGTAGTGGACCCCACCGGACACCGTGACCAAAACTGTCCAAAATTGGGAAGATACCTCAATTATGAAGAAATAGGAGCAGTGCATCGGCATTCATCGCGAGGCGGACCCCACAAACCCCCCAATTTGCAAAACCCAAATCTGTGGGACACGAATATGCCCAGCGCATCCAAAAAATGAATTTAAGGGCGCACTGCGTCTAGCGCATCCAAAAAATACAGGTCTCCGCGACCATACAAATACAGGTCTCCGCGACCACCAAAACACAGGTCTCCGTGACCAATGAACTCTGAGACCATAGTCCCCGCTGACTAGTCTTTTGCCTTTTAATCAAGGGTCATCGATCATTCGATGTAATTAAGGGATCGTGCCAGATCACGGCCTGGAATGTACAAGATCTCAGGATCTCTGGAATAAAATTCGCCTTGCGATATCTCTTCTTTAGTGTACTTTTGTGAATGCTTGTAATTATCTACGAATGTTTCTATATTCAGAACCCTAAGGTACGCTGGCTGTCTTGATTGAATCCTTGAATGACCATGGTGTTGGGACGCAGGGCTGATGGCCTCTAACCCAATCTTTGGAGTGTCTTCAATGACATAATATTCACTGCGGACCCATCGTCAAGCATGCATCGCTTAATCTCCGTGTCTCTAATTGTTCCTGTGACCATCAACGGTCGGTTGTGGTCTGTTGCTTCAATTGTGCGATCTTCTTCAATTGTGCGGACTCCAAAGGCTTGCGTTCTGCTCATTGGGTGGCCCGGATGGGTCGTTTGACTGCTCCATCGCGTCCGGAACATTCGGAATACCCAAAATAGGCTCAAACGGGGCTTTAAAATGTTATAAAATGAGGATTTAGGGGTGCTGGAACGAATGTGCAAAGTGCTGATTTTTACGATCCGCTGACCTGATTTTATTGACGCGCTGGGGCCAGTGCGTCCTTAAATGATTTTCATGATGCGCCGGGTAATTTTATGACGCGCTGGAGCCAGTGCGTCCTTAAAATCTAATTTTTCGATCCGCTGGCCAATTTTGCGACGCGCTGGGGCCAGTGCGTCTTTAAATTGTAATTCCCTGATGCGCTGGGCTATTTTGCGATGCGCTGGGGCCAGTGCGTCCATAAAATAGCTTTGACTCGAAAAACTTATACTTTTATGATCCGCTGGCCTATTTTATGACGCGCTGGAGCCAGTGCGTCCTTAAAATGCCCCAATTGATGGTTTGTGTAATCCACCAAGGACTTTCCTGATGCGCTGGGTCACTTTTATGATGCGCTGGGATTGGCGCATCGAAAAAGATGACTTAGTCATTCCTCCGGACCTGGTGTGATCGGAGGTGCGATTTCCGGCGAGGGGTTCCGGCAGTCGGAGAAGGATTCCGGCGGTCGGCAAAGGTTTTTCGACGACGAGGTCCTCTCTCTCTCTCGCTGAATGATGCAAATGAGGTGGTGGGCGGGGTATTTATAGGTAAAGTCGCCCAATAGGCGGTCGACACGTGTAGCGCGTCGAGAAAATGGGTCGGCGCGTCGATTAAAGCCACTCGGCGCGTCTCGAAATGACCGAGTTCGGAAGCTGATTCTCAGGGCGCGCTAGCTGTCAGCGCGGCCTGAAATTGGCTGATTTTTGGATGCGCTGGACGTATTTTGGGACGCGCTGGGGCCAGTGCGTCCTGAATTTCGAAATGGTTGAATTACACGATGCGCTGAGTGAATTTGTAGACGCGTTGGGGGCAGTGCGTCCTGTAATTCAAAATCACTGAATTACATGATGCGCCGGGTGAATTTGTAGACGCGCTAGAGGCAGTGCGTCCTATAATTCAATCAGTCCGAATTTCGTGATGCGCTGGAGGATTTTTGTGATGCGCTGGGGGATTTTTGTGATGCGCTGGGGGCAGTGCGTCCTAAAATTAATTTCTGAATGCGCTGGACGTACTCGTGCCCTTCCAATTTTGGGTTTTGCAAATTGGGGAATTTGTGGGGCCCGCCTTGTGATGAATACCGATGCACTGCTCCTATCTCTTGGTAATTGAGGTAATCCCCCTATATTTTGACAGTTTTGGTCACGGTGTCCGGTGGGGTCCACTACCGACTCAATTTCCTGTTCTTTTGGTTAAATGCGTGTTGCGATTTTCGTCGCGGTCTTCGATGCACTGGCCCTTAATTCAATAAAGTGATGATTGGGGTACCCATAATCATTGTTTTGAAGATCTTCACTTTTGGGACCCCAACAGATGCCCCTCCGACGCGTTGGGATGGACGAGCGGCGGTCCATGGCGACGCGTCGGATTTTCCGGGTCCCACTATAAATAGGGTCGCCCATGTCATTTTGTCATTTCACTGTTCATTTTCGACGACCGGAGCTCTTGGCCAGCGCATCCATTTTTCGCCAGCGCATCGATTTATTGTCTCCAGCGCATCGATTAAATAGGTAGCGCGTCGAAGTATTTGAACTTTGGGTGTTTTATCGATGCGCTACACATAGCGCGGCCATTTAACTGACTTCTGAATTTTCTGAACGCGCCATAGAGTAGCGCGTGCTTAATTCCCTTTCAGCGACGCGCTAAGTCCAGCGTACCGTCCCGTGCTGTTAAACCCATGCGCTGGGCTCAGCGCGTTGAACTTTGTAATTTTTCGATGCGCTGGGTTCAGCGCGTAGTCATGCCTCAGAAAACTCTTTTTATTGACGCGCTGGTGGATTTTACCATTTCTTGGACGCACTGGGCCCTGTGCGTGCGACTTTGGGACTTAGTGAAATTTACTAAATCTGTTACGTAAACCGGATCCCACACACATCTCCGGACTTGATCAATTGGCCCGATCGCAAGGTACGTTCAGGCCAATTGATGCTGATCTCTGAGTTGGAGAAGTTGTCCAATTCCGGTGTCCTATCTTGGTGTGCTTATCGTGGCTTAACAGACTTACTTGCGGGTTGATTTGACCGTTGCTCACGATATTTGGGATTTGTTCCGGGTGCGTGGGGTCTCATGCACCCTCCTATTAAACCAGATCTGCTTTGAGTATCAACAGGGCATGTGAAACCTCGCACACCTAACCCGTGGGCTTCGGTGGAGTCTGCGGTTTCCGCGGGTTTCGCACCGGCGGTCCGTCGTGTCTCCAAAGGGTGTGAACCCCCATGCCTCTATTGCGCGTTCGCACATGCGTGCCAGTCGTCTTATGGAGGCGTAGGGTCTCATACACTTGGGAGACTCCCTGGCTGCTTTAATTTAACGGGCAATTCTAATGATGATTTTAAAGTGTTGTTTCGAGCATACCTTTGCATGTTGTTTCTCGGCTTTTCTGGCTTTGCGCGAGCGGTTTTGGTGCATTTTTCTTCTGTCGGACTGCCTTACGGGTTCATCTGTCTTGTTCTTTAGCAGACAATGGTCATAACCCGTGCTTCCCTTCGCGCGGCTCGTGACTGCATGGGGCGGCTCTTAAACGATCTGGACCAACCCGAGGCTTGGTCATCTCTTGCTACTCAATGCGATGAGGTGGCTGAAGCCTCGACTCGCCTTGGCGCTGAATCTCGCCCGATCCTCCGGGCTATGCAGAATATCTCGGCGATGGCGGGCATCTCCGATGAGCGCAAGGAGGCTATATCTGGCTACATTGGCGATTCTTCTCTCCTGGAGGAATTGGCGGTACTGGAGGCGGCGGAGCCTTCTCTGGCTGCTTCCTTTCTGTCCCTCTCGAAACGTCTCCACTTCCTAAGGGACGAGAAGAGGGAGAGTAGGAGGTTCCTGGCTTGGCTTATTCCCTTGGCGGAGGCCGAATACCCGGATCGTCGTGCCGGTATTTGGAGGATGGTCAGGGCGGCTCTCCGGGAGCATGATGACTTGGCGATTGACTTGTCTGCGATAAGGAACTACACCGATGCTGAGCATTTGAACTTCGACCTTGTGCAACAATGTATCTCCATCTTGGTGGACTTGGTCTACAAGGAGGCCCAGATTCAAGCGAGGGTCGATGAGCTGAGGGCTCGAGTTCTTCCTCTGGTGCAAGACTGAAATTTTCGTTTTCTGGCTTGGGGAAGGGGGGGGGGTCCCCACAATTTTGGATCATTTGATATTGACTGTCGGCTTTTTATCTTTTCAAAACAATTGACTTTGAATGGTTTGGGCTTTGGCATGGCCCTCGTGGTTTAATGAATGCTGATCATACTTTTCCGCCTTATTTCCGTCTTTTGGAAGCTTGTGCGTTTGTGATGATGTTGTTTGCGGGTGTTGTCATTTCATTTCATTTTCATTGGTTGGTGATGTTGCGCATTGGCCTGGATCGGTGCTTGTTCTTCGCTTACTTGTTGCTTCTCATGCTTTTGGATTTCGTGAATGCTTAATGGTCTTTATGAGGATATTTTCACATGCTCTGTACTTAAGCCCCTTTTCTATGCCATCGCAGATTATAATGGCCAGCGACCCTTCGCAAGCCGGTCCTTCGGGTCCGTCTCAAACTCCATCCAAGCGTAAGCGGGCTGCTATCAAGCAGGCTTCCAGACCGTCAGCTGAGAACCCACAGTGGTTTCTCCCGCCTGAGACATTCAATTTCTACGAACGTATTCTGACCCTTCCGAAGAATGTCCAGCGAAAGATACTTTGCGACAAGGCCTTACCGCCCCCTCCTGATGAGGGTACCCAGGAGGAATGGGATGCGTGGTACGCTCCCTTACAAGGCTTTCGGACTGATGAGGCTGTCGGGTCCGAAGAGGGCGAAGCGAGCCCAATTGAGCCTGCTCAGTCTGCCAAGCGCGGTCGTCCGAAGACGACCGGGAAGAGCGCCAAGCAGATCTATATGGAAAATCAGACTAAGTCGAAGTCCGACAAAATGAGGGTTGTCTGGTCTTCTGTGAAGCTGCCAGTATCATCCCTTGTAATCCGCAACCCTTATACGAAGCAGTTCATCCGTTTTCCTAAAAGCTTCCAGAGATATCGCTCTCTACCAAGCATCGAGCCCTCCGATATACGTCGCGCAAATTTTTTCTATAGTGTCGACTCCTGGACGTCCATTCCAGAGACGTTCGTCAACTGTGCCATATCCAAGAACGGCACGCAGCAGTCTGTCCTCGAGGAGAAGGACATGATATTTCTGGAACCGAACCATGACCCCCATCTGCCCTTTCCGACTCATTATTACGAGACCCTGCGCCAAAGGTTTCGTCCTCTGTCTGATGCAGAGATTTGGCCTACCGGGGGTTTCAGGACCCGAGGGCATTTGAGCCCTCATCCCGGTTACGAAGCTTGGGCCAATCGGATAGTTGAGCGGCACGAAGAGACCTTGAAGCAAGTAGGTCTCCTTCGGGCCATTCAAGCGACATCAAGCTATTTCCATCGAGAACCTTGCATTTATAAGGGGTTCCTGAATCATTGGAGTTCTGTCACCAACTCCTTTCATCTGCCTTGCGGAGAAATGAGCATCTCCCTCTGGGATCTGTATCGGATAGCAGGTCTCCCTATTCGCGGCAGAATCTATGATGAATGGACTCCTAGTGATGAGGAGCTGTCCAAGAAGAAGAAGGGTGTTGATGAAGGCTTTTATTCTGCAGCCTGCTACGAATTGTTCGCGGAGTTGCCGCAATTTCTAACCTCCAGAGATAAAGTGCCTTTCGAAGACTGGCTAGTGTACTTTAGCCATGGCCTGAAGTGAGTTTCTTTCTTGTCTTGCACTGTTCGCGTACAGTTCCATTCTTTCTTCCGCTGATGGTTTTCTTCCTGTCTCAGCTTAAATTACGGACTGTACGATGAAGGCCGCAAGGATAAACTAGTCTTGGAGGCCAAGATGAAGAAGAAATTTCCGCGGCCGAATAAGCTATCCCCTACCTGCGAACTTGCCGGGTTCTTGGCCTATTGGCTGTGTTGTGTGGCCCTCCCGAGCTCTAAGCAGGCGGACAGTGTGCGAGTTTCTTGTTTTGCCGTGGCGGGGAGTTTGGCCGACGGCCATCGCTACGCATTGGCCCCAGTAGTGTTGTGTTCCATATATCGGGCTTTCGGCGGTGTTATTAGCAATAAAGGTTCGGCCTCCTTCGGATTGAATTCTGCTTTTTGTGGGTGGCATTTCTTCTCGGGATGGCTTGGGGTCTACTTCCCGTGGGTATATGGCATGGAGCTCAAGGACTTCATCCAGCGGGGATCTGTTCCGCTACATGCTTTTCAAAAACGGAAGATGATCAGCGGAAATCCGGCGACTATCGAGACGAAGATAGCCCGCCACGACGACGTCGACTTCTTCCTCTTCTCGGGAACTAACAGCGAGGATCCAGACCTGCTTGACGACGACGAGAGTCTCAGCTCTTATCACCGCTCGTTCTTGGTGTCCATTCGCCCGAGTTCGTTGCCTTTAAGAGAGGGCGCTGAATTTTGGAGAGAACCATACTATCCGAACAGATTCGCCAGGCAGTTCGGTTATGATCAAGGGGTACCGGAATTGATCGAGCCGGTGACAAGGGAGCAGCAGGCATACGGCACAGGGCCGATCCATTGGAAGTGGATATGGCGACAGCTTCTGCTTACCAGGTCAGGTTGTTCTTTCATTGTTCCCGGGACGGAGTATGTCCCCGGCGCTACGTATGGATGGATGCGGTGGTGGGCCCATCAGTATTCCTTAGTTCGCAATAACCGACACGTGACAGATCCCGTCTTCGTCTCTCCTCCGATTGTTAATCCCACTCCTGCCGACGGCTTAGGGTACGTAGCAGAGCCGCTTCGCCAACTGGCTACCCCTGGCGTGCAGAAGTTCATGACCTCATTGAACGTCATAATAGATCATGAGAAGCCCGAGCATACACTCGAGGGGTGGGTCGCTCATGGCCAGAGGGTTACGTTGCAAGGGAACCCGGATTCCCCACTTGTCGGTCCTATGGCAGAGGGGCAGAGGGGGCGTTATGACATTGGCGATGATGATGATGGTGAAGCCGCTGCAGCGAGGAATGCCGGTGATGAGGAAGAGGCGGGTGATGGCGACGAAGGGGATGATGGTGGTGATGATGGTGGTGGTGGAGAAGGCGGTGGCAAGGGAGGTGTTGTGGCAGCAGGCACCCCGCCCTCCGGGGGTCAGGGAGGTCGCGGCCAAAGTCCGGTAAGTCGGACGAGCCTGTCCAGACGCTCTGCGCCCGAGGATGGTGATTTCGAACTATCTCCCGAACGTTCTGGGCCTCGCATAAAGACTGCTCATCGCGTCTCTGTTTCTGACGGCGGTAAGAAAATAAAGGACCTGCTGAAGTTGTATAGAGCTGAGAAGGCGCGGAGCCAACCCCCCGGGGCTGCCGGCAGCGTCCCGGCCGATGATGCAAGCGGTCCAAGGGAGGAAGGTGAGATGAGTTCGCAGGCAGGTCTCAGCGGAGATCATCCTGTGGAGGGAGGTGAGGGTAGCGAACCAGTGTATGAGCGATCCGTTCCTGAGGTAGACATAGAACCCGTCCCTATGGACGTCGATGGTGAGCCGCGAGCTGAAGACCCCTTCCTTACCGTCCCTGTCAATATCGAAGCAGCAGTGAACCCTGGTCCCGTTCCTGAGGCGAGACCTGTTGTTTCAATAGAAGAGGCCTCACTCCCCCCCCCCCCCCTAGGAATCATGCTTGTAGAGCTCACTAGTGTTCCAGAGCCTACAGCCGAAGTACCCCTGGCCGCTGAACCAGCCCGGGCTATCTCTGCCCCTGAGGTCGTCATTCTTTCTTCCCCTGAAATGCCTGAGCCGGCAGCGGAAGTCGCGGTTGGATATGCCCCCAGCTCGTCGAGACCGGTTGCCTCAATCAGTGCACCGGGTGATGAAATCCCTACTGGTATAATACTTTCCTTCATCGTTTGTTCGCTTCTCTTCTTTCTCCAGTGTGCTAACGTTCACCGTTTCTTTTATCAGCCACTGCCCCTGCCAGCGTCCCAGCTCCTGTGGTCCTGCCCGAGGTATTCCTCTCATCTCTCCGAGGCTTATCAAGGACCAAGGCGAACCTTCTGAAGAGCTTGCTGTCCGACATCGTCGATTCGCTTAGGAAAGGAGACGAAGGGTCTATCTTAGATGAGGCGCTGCAGGCGCTGGAACTCACTGCTACGTGGCTTGGAGTCGACATCTCTTCGATAGTCAGCCATGTGTCACAATTTAAAGATGGTGTGGCTCAAGTGAACGATGCAAGGCACTTTAGGACTGACCCCTCTATCGAAGAAAAATGCGGTCAGTTGCGGTCCCTTCTTCCGGAACTAGAGTTGCACAAGGCAGATGTGGCCACAGTGCAGAAGGATTGGCAGGCTGTGGATACTGAGCACCAAGCGGTCGCCAGGCGTCTTGCAGAAATTGAGGATGAGATGGCCCGATTACGTGCCGAACATTCTGTTGTCCATTTCAAACTTTCAAAACTTGGTGGCCAGAAAGCAGCCCTGCAGTCTTCCATTGACCAACGCAAGACGGAGTGTGACGCTGTGAGGGCACGGATCACGGAGCAGCAGCGGTCTCTTCAAGATATTCCCGACCTTGTTCAAGTCCTGGCCGAGGCTGAGGCAAGACAGAAGGCAATCGCGGGGTCCGCAGTTAACCTATTAGAGCAATGCTTGAGAACTTTAGATGGTTAGGCTGTAATGATAATGATTCTTTTGTAGTTTTAAAACACGTTGTAATGAGTGTCGCATCATTATGTATGCTATTATGATGATGAGTTCATATTGTGCTTCTTGGCCCGTTTGTCGTTCCTCTTGAGTTTGAATGCAAAATAGATTGCGCTATTTAGAAAGGACCGTCTCCCTGTTAGGACTTAAACCTACGCATGTGTACGAGGATGTATCCGGGCCTCGGCTTAGGGCTGATCCTGATTTTAATAATCTCGAAAAGGCATGGTGTCCTGCTTGACGTGCCTCGAGCCTCGGTGACCCTTCCAATACCTGTGTAAACATAAAGCAGATGATTAACATTTTAGTTTAGTCACGGCACGGCACTCTCTCTTTTGGCACTTATTCTATTACACTCCCTCTACCGGGGTATTTACAACTTGCGATGATAAGTTTATGTCAAGTGTAGTATCTTTTCAGGAATCGGCCATTCACTTGCGAACTGACACCCTGTCCTTTGCAATCTATTACCCGATAGGCTCCGTTGGAATACACTTCATCGATAATGCAGACGGGGTCCCACTTTGGGTCGAACTTGCTCTTCGACCCTTGGAGCGGTGCCGGGCGCTTCATCATTAGCACGAGGTCGCCCTTTTTGAACGATCTGCCCCTGACGCGCTTATCGTACGCGGCGGAAATTTGCTTTTGATATATCTCGAGCCTCTGCTGGGCAGCGAGCCTCTTTTCATCTAGATTATCAAGTTCGACCATCCGGCTCTTGGCATTATGCTCGGTTGTCAGGGAGTGTCGGAGAGCGACCCGTAGCGACTCAACTTGTATTTCCATCGGGATCACAGCTTCTGTACCGTATACCAGTGAGTAGGGCGTAGCCCGGGTGGCCGTGCGGTGCGTAGTTCGATAAGCCCACAGTGCTTCGGGCAACCGTCTGTCCCAGTCCCTCTTATTCTCTGCCACTGTCTTTTTCAGAATCTTCACAATGGTCTTATTGAATGCTTCGGCTAGCCCATTCGCAGGGGGATAATAGGGTGATGAGTAGCAATGCATGATTTTGAATTTTGCGCACAGTTTATCGATGACAGCATTCTTGAAGGGTGTCCCGTTGTCCGTGGTGATTCTCTCGGGAATACCATGCCGGTATAATATGGCGTGACGAATGAAACCCTCGACATGCTTGGCTTTCACATTTCTCAGGGCGACCGCTTCTGCCCATTTGGAGAAATAGTCGGTTGCTGCGAGGACGTACTGATGTCCCTGGGAGGATGGCGGACTAATTGGTCCGATCACGTCCATGCCCCAGGCTGCGAAAGGCCAGGACATCACTGACTGATGCAACTCTTCTGGTGGCGAATGTATGATATCGGCATGGATCTGACACTGGTGACACTTCTTTACGTACCCTATCGCGTCCTTCGTCATTGTCGGCCAGTAGTAACCCATGTGTCGTACGCGGTGGTGTAAGTTCCTTCCTCCCTGGTGAGCGCCGCATTCTCCCCCATGAGCTTCTTTCAATGTACTACGTGCTTCAT
>ML058486.1:739886-943589 GCA_003013855.2 Liriodendron chinense
TACGGATATGTCGCTCCAGGTATGGTGAATAGTTGATAGTAGTACATGGAGCCTATGTTGCTTTAATCCTCTTATTATCTCTGACAATATTATGGAATGTCTAAAAGCATACTTGTAAGTGATAAAGATCACTGAAAATTTTGCTTTTATTTCAATTGTTACATAAAATGCTTAATTATCTTCATTTTCGTACTCATCTATGAAGAAAATGTTTTTAAGTCACATTTTATTTAAAATATTTAAATTCCATTTCATCTTTTAATTCTCATTTCACACAAGGATATGTCAACTTTAATTTTTTTTGTGGAGAGGTAACGTTACTTATTTTAAGAAGCTCACAAAACGAGAGAAAAGAATACAGATCCAACAACACAAACAAAACTATTCAAAATGGAAGTGCAGCCAAAGTTGTCTTTACATAAACTGCCCAATCCAACACGAGGTGTTTAAGTTTCTGAATAACCCCATTCACCCAATCACTTTCATTCCAAAACAACGGCCATCCCTTGATCCCCAAATAGCCCATAACACAGCCATGGTTAGCAGCCGCCATATGTCAACTTTAAAAATTTAATTTCATAAATGGTAAACGGATTTCCCTTAATAAATTTAATGACCTATATTAATTTGGAAATTTTGTGAAACAATTTAGCTTCGTCTGTATTTGTATTATAGTTTCTATGTTTTCCTTAACAATTATATATAGGATCATCTATTCAAAACAAACCTTATACATGGATGGATTCATGAAGAGAAGTCTGTATTTGTATTATAGTTTCTATGTTTTCCTTAACAATTATATATAGGATCATCTATTCAAAACAAACCTTATACATGGATGGATTCATGAAGAGAAGTAGCTAGAGCATTGCATGCCAATGAATATAGGGTATGGAAGGAAACATGATCTTGTTTCTCAACCTTGTTTGGTCTTCTTACAGAGCTTGCATACACAATGAGGGTGACTGAGAAATGCGATGTATATAGCTTTGGAGTAGTATCACTTGAACTCATAATGGGAAGGCATCCCGGGGATCTCTTATCATCCTTGGCATCATCAAGTGGCCAAGATACATTGTTGATGGATGTGTTAGACCAACGCCTCCCGCCTCCCACGCCTCAAGACATGAAGGATGTGGTTTGTTCAGCGATGTTGGCACTTGCATGCTTACGTGCCAATCCTCACTCTCGGCCCACCATGCAGCACATGTCGAGGGAGCTATCTGCAGGCAGGGCTCCTCTTCCTGAGGCTTTGCACACAGTCACATTGTCTCAACTGTCAGATATCCAGGTATGATTGATTAAATAGGAGGAGATTATAGAGTAGAAACATAAATACCAGAATATGGTAGAGCGATCTCTCCACAGTACACGGGCAGGGATATGTATTGATCTGAGTCATCCATCTAGTGGGCACTGTCATAGGTGAAAAATGTTTTTGAAAGCACACCAATTAGACAATACTTTCCATCACATTTATCCATTTTCCTTGGTGATTTTTTTTTTCTTCCATTAATTAATTTGATGAACGTTTGGATATCAGCTCTTTTTTTTTCATTCATTCTTTCTTTTTCTAAGAGCCACTGGGATATATTGATTTAAAAATAGTTAAAATATACCTTGACAGGGGAGGGTTTCAACCCATCCATTAAAAGGATATTGATGTTTTGAAGGCATTCTTTTAGGTGGATAGGAAATAGCATATTTTTGTAATTAAAAAAACTGTGCATATAAAAGTAGCAGCAACTAGATGGACAAACCCGCCCAATATTTGTACATGGAGCAGATAGATAGGAGACCTTGATTGTTAATCTCTTAGGCCCTCTTGTGGATGGGCCATATACCAAAAAACACACGGAAGCTGCCAGTTGGATGACTTGTGCCTGATGAAATATGAACATTGATTGGACCTTTTCTATGTATTCCTCAGAAATCTTTCAATCAGTAGCTACAGAACTTACTTTGAGATGCTATGCATCCACAGGTAGGCCTAACAAAAGAATAGATCAGATCTCATACATGTGCACCACGTATGCATGGAGATTGGGTGCTTGATAAATAACTTCTAAGTTCTTGTTTAAACTGGATGCCTTTATCTAAATGAGAAAATCTTCATGCTTTTTGGCAAGGTGTGAAGATTCATTCGCATGCGCTCAATATATACACATACAAGTAAAATGCACATGCATGTGGTCCTACATCTCTTTTATAATTACCATTTGTCTAAGGGATATGCCCATGTGTATGTGGAATCCAAACCATGCATCTTGTGCACCTCCTCATGTTCATTATACATCCATAAAACATTCGGACCCAGAACTCATTTGGGGCACCAGAGGGAGCAGTGTACCAATCATACCTGGCACATTTATATTCACAAGGTTTAGCCCACCTTAGTTTTGTAATACTTCCAGTTTTGGTTTGTTTCATCCTGGTGAAACATCTGCGGTGCGTGGGTTGGATTGGATATACAAAACAGGAGACCCACATTCTATCTGAAGTTTCTATGGTGTTAATTCATGGTTCAAATTTTGTGATCACTTCAGATTGATCATGAATTGATGAACATCGAATGGATCTTTAAAATGTACATTTTCTGATGCATTCTTATTGAAAGTGATGTAGATTGGGCAGCAGATACATTCTTAGCACATCTGGACTGAAAGAAGCCCAAACAAAAGCGGAAGTAGTCCATCAGAATCAAGCCTAGTCCTACATAGGTCATGACGTAACTGGGTGCATGTCTGGTTTGAAGAAATTCATTCCGGATATGGAGAAATTGCAGTTCGAAATTGCAGAATCGAACCTAGTCCTACATAGGTCATGACGTATTTTTTGTAACTTCCATTATGATTATATTTCCCTATTTTTGGAGTTTTAGAATTTCCGTCGTTTTATAAGTTACTTGTAATAATGTCAGGATTGTTCCGGTTAATTGGTTCCGGGCTAGTTTTCCTCTGGGCCAACTTCGTTTTTCAAAAGGCTATGGAAAGAAAGTCTTTTTAATTCTTTTAAACTCTTCTCTCTATCTGATGTCGGATTAAATGTTTGCACTCAAAAAAGTGAAAACAAAATTAGCAGAGTTCTTGCATGCGTATGTATCATTCCACAATCGCGACCAACAATGCAGGATGTCTCAGGAACTATCTGCTAGCAGGACACCTATTCCTGAGCATTTCCACTCAACTATCTTCTATCAGCTATTGGATCTCAAAACATAACTGGGTAGTTAGGCTCTTATGCTGTATTTGGCCCAAATGGACTTCCCAACCCAAATCATGGCCTGGTCTACTCTTTTTCTTAGAATATGTTTATGTTGAAGTGTGTATACATGTGTCGTTCTTGTTTCCAAGATAGCAAATTGTTAGGACAGGGCAGTTTTAAAAGCACATTTTCATCAATATCCAGCGTCAATATTTCAAGGAGTAACTTCCTATGTACATTTTCATCACTATCCATGGACTCTTACACTCCCCTGCACGTGGGAAAATATATTACCGGTGGCATATTTACTACTTCCGGGATTTGAACACAGGACCTTCCGCTCTGATACCATGTCAAATCACCACTTTCTCTAAAAGCTCGAACTTTAGAGGATGGTGTATCAATGTATATCTAGGGACTGATAGAAATGATTTCCAATTTTTAAGGAAACTTATTCTGAGTAGTTGCAGGAGCCAAAATTCAAGAACTTGTACTAGTGTATTCAATTTTCATAGGGGATATTTTCCAGACATACAAACAAGATCTTAAAAGGATCTATTTGATATTCATAGTGAATATTTTCTCGGTTCACTGATAGTCCTCTCGGGTGTGGGAGTCGCTATTGGAGACGGCTCAAGAGTAAAATTCTGAAAAGATCCTCTCAGGTGTCGCGACTTTCCTCCTTGCGAGAGCTTTCCAGCTTTGGCTCGTGCAGCATCTGATCCTAAGATTTTGATGGCTGATTGTTTCTCCCCTCTAATCAATGGGGGTTGTTGGGCCCCTCTGTTTCACCGAGCCTTATCTGATATTGAGTTCAAGGTGCTGCTCCATTGTATGGATCTCTTGCAAGTTCTTTCCCCCATCTTGGGATCAGCAGATTCTCTGGTGTGGCTACATGATAGATCAGTGTTTTCTACAGTGAAATTGTCAGAGATAAGGACGGACTTGGAAAAGTCGTCCTCTTCTTCTCAATCACCAATTCATTACAGCTGTCTATTAATTGCAATTACACACCTATACTTACCTTACATGTAAATCTTCCCGAATTATCATATACCAACTCATTTATAAATATACATAACTAGTGCATCTCAAATGTAAGAGAGCACATGGATTCATCTCTATTTCATGCTCTTTTAGAAATCATTCTATCGAGTTCTGTCTCACCAGTCTCCTGCTGACTTCAATTCCCACACGGGTGCAGTCTGGGGGTACCTCCCAAAGTGGCTGTATTTGCTTGGCTAGCTGGGAGAAATTGAATCCTTACAGTGGATAATCTGCACAAGAAGGGATTCATTCTTCCTAATGTCTGCATCTTATGCCTTTGAAATGAGGAAACAGTCAATCATCTGCTCCTCCACTGCCAATTTGCCTCAACAGTCTCACGAGATCTTTTCTAGCTTTGAGATGCGCTGGGTTTTGCCAAACAGGATCGAGAGTCTTTTTCGTTCTTGGCATGCAGTCAAGATTGGCAAAAGGAAGACCTCCTTGTGGAAGCTATCCCTCCTTGCTGTCACTTGTCCAATCTGGGGTGAGCATAACAATTGCGTTTTTTCACGACAGCTCAGGATCCATTCGGAGGGTTCTGTCTAGGATTCAGATGTTTATAAGAGACTGGGACCCCATCAAGGGTCCTGTGTAATTTATTTTTGCTGCTGCTGTTTTGTTCTCTTTCTTTGCCTTTTGGCTTAATAAATTTAAGTACCTTTCTAAGTTCCCACCAATGTCTCGAAACCCGAAATGAGATGGGTCAAGCCCACTGTTTCCTGTGTGGTCCACCTGCGATTTAGATCTGCTTCATTTTGGGCCCATGCGCTAAAATGAGCTAGCAAAACGGGTGGATGGGTGGATACACAACAAATACATCAAGTTGGGTCCCATGGTCAGTGACTAACCCACTAAGCTGTTACCCTGGACTCACCTAATCCAAGGCCCAATCAGGCGTGTTGCCTTTGTACATGGCAACAGCTGGTAACGACCAAGAAACCTTCTTATTCCCACCACATATCACAAAAAATTAGTTGGGCCCACTATGTTCTATGTTTGACACTCATCTGTCCATCTCGGCTGTAATGGGCCACGCCAGGGCCTGGCAAAATCCAAATTTTCAATAGGCCCAGCCCTGAACAGTTCACAATCCAGTCCAAAGCCAACCCCAGGCCCAACCTATTGACAGCCCTACGTCCATCAGTGGGAGCCCTTTTCTATTACACAATGGGTAAAAAAATCTGACAGATCAGCAGCTCAGGTGGACCACAACAAATGGAACGATAGGAAGAGGATTCTAAGCATAGGTTTGTGTGTGGGGACCACCTAAGTTGGGATGCCGTTATTTTCTTTTTCTGTACGGGGAATATAATGTGCCCAATTTGATGGACGGTTTGGATTGCAAATGACCATAATGGTGGGCCCCAAAGGCTCAGGTGTTATACACGTTAAGCACACACCTACAAGACGCCACAGTGCGCGCATGAGTGCTGCGCATTGCGTGGGTCCCTTGTTGTTGAAGAAAAATACAGAGAAGAAAGAGAAGCCACGAGGAAGTATCTCAACCATGCACATAGACGTTCCTTCTTTGTTATTTTCTTTCATTTTGAGTTATTATTTTCAGTCTAAGAGGTTTGCAATTCTAAAAAAACATCTAATCATCCTAACAGACAAACATCAGCAGCTGCTCTGGTTGAGTGAGGAAAGACGCATCTAATCACCCAACCGTAGAAGACTTCCATTCAACGCTATTTAAATTTTTTTTTTTTTTCAAACCGTGATTTTTTTTTTTTTAAAGGAAATACCATATTAGTCAACACACCCACATTTATCAAATGGAAGTTATAAGATACTCAGGCAGTGTATGTACCTTGATACACAGACACTCAAATATTGTACACATCGGGTAGTTTAACTCAGGTTAAAAGGACAAAATTGTGAAACCTACAATTGCTAACTCACAATCACAAAATTAGATTGATTAAGCAATCCTAACCTCTAATTCATGAACACTTGTTTGTTGAAATAGAACCATTGGTGGTTTTTCATTCTTAACCATCCAATAAATATTTGGTTCATGCTAAAGTCTAAATTGAGAACCATGATTTGGACAGTTTAATTTGCCTTCCTTATATATAATGTAAGCAATTTATTAGTAATTTCTAGATGCCTGGGTATAAATAAAGACACTATGACAGAATGTCAAAGTTTCTCTTTGCCAAATCTTCCTATTAAAGAAAAATCTTCCTATCAATCTTCCTCTATCATTGGAGAGGTTTGCAATTCAAGTACAGAAGCACAAATCCCAATACAAGCAGTACTCCTCAACCCAACCATGCCCTCTCACAAATCACTCTCTCATCTCTTTTTGGTAGTGTGGGTGTTGTTGCATTCTTGCAGCAGCGCAGCAACAGAGTCCCAAGAAGCAGAGGCTCTCCTCAAATGGAAAGTCCGTCTCCACCAAACACAGGCTCTCCATTCATGGTCTTTGCTCCCCAATGTGAATGCTTCCACCAGCACCAAAACAAGCTCACCCTGCAATTGGACTGGAATCAAATGCAATGACGGCAGGATCGTAATAGATATAAGCCTACCAAACGCGAGCTTACAAGGTATACTCAACAACTTCAGTTTCTCATCTTTTCCAAACCTCATCCATCTCAATCTCAGTGGCAATTCACTCACTGGAACAATCCCAGCCCGTATCCATGCTCTCTCCAAACTTGCATTCCTTGATCTAGCAGCTAACCAACTTTCTGGTTCCAATCCAAGTGAGATTGAAATTCTCAAGAATCTGTATCACCTAGACCTGTCCAATAACTCTCTAACAGGTCCAATCCCTTCTAGTTTAGGTTACTTGATCAAGCTCACCAGTCTCTTTCTCCACAGGAATCTGATTTCCTCCACAATTAGGAAATCTCAAGAAGTTGATTCAGCTATGCTTATACATGAACGATCTCACCGGTTCAATCCCTCCGTCTTTAGGCAATTTAAGAAACTTGACCGAGATATCCGTATCTGTATCTGCAAATAAATTGTCTGGCTCAATACCTCAAGAAATGACAAACCTAACACAGTTGATCATACTCAACTTAAGTGGTGCAGCCGGGGTGCGGTGTGAGATTGAGCACCATCTCCCCCACGGATAACTGATCCGAATCCACAGATCTACAGGGACTCCTCAACCTGTCTTCGTCGAATTCACGACGGATTATCTCGAATTCACGAAGAACAAGAGAAAATCGTAGTTTTTCTTAAGAAAATAGTTGTAATAATCAATAATTAATCATAAAACAAGTTTAACATGCTTTAAATACTAAAACTAACCCTAGAATTGTAACCTAGGTGTCCTAATTGCAATAGGAAACAAAGCAAAAAAAAAAAGAAAACAGAAATAAATTGCTCAAATAAGAAAGTTCGTGCGCATTTGCGCTAGTATTGACCGGTCAGGCGATCGGTCGCAAACGCCCCAAAATAGTCTAGAGAGTTGGGCTGTTTTCTGGGCAAATAGTTGGCCGGTCGGGCGACTGGTCTTGGATGGTGGACGACCGGTCGTCAAGCCCTTTTCGACTACAAATTTGCTGAATCTTGACCTCTTCTTTAGGGATTTTCTTGGGATCTTCTAGGCCCACTCCTGAGTCCTTTTCTTGACTCTTGTCTTGCCCCGACCAGGGGAATACCTCGCTACATCAGTCGCCCCTTCTTGAAAGAAACTTGACCTTGAGTTTCGCTTTATCCCATGAGGCTCCGCTGCCTTGCTGTGTAGGACAAGGAGACACTGTCCCTTTCCCTTGATTACTTGACGGCTTTCACTAGATTGGCTAGAGCAAGGACGATTTTCCTCCCGTCTTTGGTGAATGTGATGACTTAGTCAAGGCCATGATGTACGGCATCCCGATCATATTGCCAATGGGTGTCTTAGTATCATGTGACAGGCATCCATGTCAACGATGTCACAACATACTTGGTCGTTGTAGGCCTTGCTGATAAAAAAGGAGACAAGGCATTGTTCCTTTATCTTCATCATTTTCCTTTCCGAATCCACCCTATATCGTAGGGCGAAGTATGCGGTGTGGTCTTGATCTTCAACTTGTCCACCATTGCTTAGGACACGATATTCTCGCAGCTACCTCTGTCAATGATCACGTCACACACCCTACCATCCACGGTACACCTTGTGCGAAATAGGTTGTGGCATTGGGGATGTGTATGAGTGTCAGACGTGCATTTGTTGCTGTGTATAACTAAGGAGAAACCCTGATCTCCTGAAATCCAATCAGTCCCTTCCTCCTCTTCATCTACGTGTTCAACATCAACATTAATTTCTGGTTCAACTGATGCATCTTCTGTGGGGACGACTACATTACTCGTGGGCTGTTGAGGGCACACATTAGATAGGTGGCCTGACTATCCACATCTGTAACAATGATCAGGTCACAGTCTTCCGTAGGGATTTGGAATTTTACTCGGGCCCGGTACACTGGCTGGACGTTGCGGTCTCACAGGACCACTTCCCGTTGCACGGGTGACACTCACAGCGGGTTGTGGTTGATCTTGAGATGTGCCTTGGGTGAGACCCTTTGTAGTGATCTGGGTAGAGAAAGAGGGGCGCGCAGTAAATTTGGCAAGTTAAATCTCTACACGACGGGCATACTGTAGGGCCTCTTCCACAGACCAAATTAGTAACATCTAGACACGATCCTGAATATTGAGCCTTAGACCGCCAACAAATATCACAGTCTTCTGCGCATCTATTTCAGATAAATCATTACGAGTGTCTAATCGGCTGAACTCAGCAGCGTATTCTTCAACGATCTAATTGCCCTGACAACAATTTTGGTATTGCTGGAATAGGACTTGCTCGTAGTCGCGAGGTAGGAAGCGCGATCGAATGAATTGTTGCATCTGAGGCCATGATCGGATGGGAAACTTGTTTTGTCGGGTGCGGGAGAGTTGTAATTGCTTTCACCATATCGAAGTACCCGACTTTATCTTGTACACAACAAGTTTAACTTTTCGATCCTCCGGAACTTCCAGGTAATAAAAAAAAAATTCTACTTTCGCTAGCCAATCCATAAATTCTTCTATTCTAAGCATGTCATTGAAAGTAGGAAGTTCTCCCTTATTTCTATAACCGTAATCGTTACGATCTCCATAATTATTACCACGCGTTTGCGCTCTCGCAAGGATATTTTCAGTGTCATCGTCGTTGTCATTCGAATCCACGTGATTTGGTTGCCGATTTGCAGTCGGGAGGGCCAGACAGATTGCTGGAGTGTTCCGAACTTCCACTATGGGAGGTTGGACACCCATTGGAATCTGCTGCTGGGCCAAGATCGCAACGATCTGATCAAGAGATGCTCGCAATCCTTACATAGACGTTTCTACAGATCTCTAGAGGATTTCCATCCTCTCTACCAAGTACTGGATTCCCTGATCACTGTCAGCGGGATTGTTGCCTCGATTGTCGCTAGAAGTTATCGCCCGAAGTTGTTCCTCGCTTTGATACCGACTTGGAGCAGCCAGGGTGCGGTGTGAGATTGAGTACCGTCTCTACCATGGATAACTGATCCGAATCCACGAATTTACAGAGACTCCTCAACCTGTCTTCATCGAATCCACTACGGAATATCTCGAATCCATGAGACTTTTCTTCGAATCCACAAAGAACAAGAGAAAACCCTAGCTTTTCTTAAGAAAAAAGTTATAACAATCAATAATTAATCATAAAACAAGTTTAACATGCTTTAGATACTAAAACTAACCCTAGAATTGTAACCTAGGTGTCCTAATTGCAATGGGAAACAAAGAAAATAAAGAAAACAGAAATAAATCGCTCAAATAAGAAAGTTCATGCGCGCATCTACGCTAGTATCGACCGGTCGTTAGTGTGGCCGACCGGTCGGGCGACTGTTCGCAAACGCCCCAAAACAGTCCAAAGAGTTGGGTTGTTTTCTGGGTAAACAGTCGGCCGGTCGGGCGACCGGTCTTAGATGGTGGACAACTAGTCGGACGACCGGTCATCAAGCTCTTTTGGACTTCAAATTTGCTGAATCTTGACCTCTCGGTTGGGAATTTTCTTGGGATCTTTTAAGCCTACTCCTGGTCCTTTTTCTGATTCTTGTCCTGCCTCAACTAGGGGAACACCTTGCTCCATCATTAAGCCACAACAATTTCTCCGGCCATCTACCGCAACAAATATGTCGATGTGGATCAATCCAACGCTTTATAGTGGCTGACAACCACTTCACTGGCCCTGTCCCAGACGTCTTGAGGAACTGCAAAACCTTGAAAAGAGTTGACTCGAAGGAACCAGCTTGTAGGGAATATTTCTGAAGACTTTGGAGTATATCCTGATTTATTTTTCATTGATGTGAGTAACAATGGATTGTATGGTGAGCTCTCACCGAGTTGGGGAGACTGTCGAAATTTGATGACGCTAAAGATCTTGGGGAACAACATTACAGGCAGAATCCCACCACAAATTGTGCAATTAGATTAGTTACAGGTCCTTAGACCTTTCTTCAAACCACCTGACAGGGGGAATTCCAAATGACTTGGGGAGGTTATCTTTACTATTAGATATGAATTTAAGCAATAACCAACTTTCTGGTTTGGTGCCACAAGAGCTTGGAGAACTATCCAATCTGGAGATTCTTGACCTCTCAACTAGGAGACTGCTCCAAAATGTGGCATTTGAAGTTGGGTGGAAATGAATTGAATGGAAGCATTCCATTTCAGATTGGTTCTCTCCTCTAGTAAATCTGCAAGATATACTAGATCTCAGTCATAACTTGCTTACTGGAGAAATACCACCGCAGCTTGGAAAATTGCAGAAGTTGGAGAACCTAAATCTCTCCCACAACCTGCTCTCGGGTTCCATTCCATCTTCTTTTGAAGACATGTTAAGCCTGTCATCCATCGATTTATCACACAAAGAATTGGAGGGTCCTCTTCCTGATGGAAAAGCTTTTCAACAGACTCCGGCAGAGGCATTCACTGGAAACAAAGGTTTATGCGGTGAAGCATAAGGTTTGCACCCCTGCAATTCCTCTTTGATGAACACAGGGACAGAAAGAAAGACCCCAAAGTCGTACTCGTCATTGTTATTCCTCTCTTGGCAGTGTTATTTCTCCTCTCTGTGCTCATTTTCCTTTGTTACATTTTTCGTCGAAGGAATATAGAGGTTGAGAATGATGTTAATGAGATGAACAATGGAAATGTATTTTCAGTATGGAACTATGATGGAAAGATCATGTTTGAAGACATCATCGAAGCAACAGAGAATTTTGACAGTAAGTATTGCGTTGGGGCGGGAGGGTATGGGAGAGTTTACAGAGTGGATCTACTGACGGGTCATGTGGTAGCTGTGAAGAAACTTCACCCCAAGGAAGGCAGCGAGCTAAATGATGAAAGAAGTTTTAAAAATGAGATAGAATCACTAACAGAAATTCGCCACTGCAACATTGTGAGGCTCAATGGTTTTCATTTCTAATCTACCAGTACATTCATAGGGAAGCTTAGCTAGTATCCTAAGTAATGTGGAAAGAGCTGTGGAGTTGGATTGGGTTAAGAGGGTGAATGTTATTAAAGGAGTGGCCAATGCCTTATCATACATGGACCATGATTTCACCCCTCCAATGATACATGGAGACTTATCGAGCAATAACATTTTGCTGGATTCAGAATTCGAGGCTACATGTCTCTGACTTTGGAACTGCTAGGCTTTTAAAGCCTGATTCATCCAATTGGTCCACACTCGCAGGCACTTATGGATATGCAGGTCCGGTTATGTTTTCTTTTCATTTTTTCCTTATCTGTTGCTTAAATTTTCTTATATTTGTGTAGTTAATGAACTTTATAGAACAATGGAAGTCTTGGAAGTAAGGTATGCCAAAAAAGTTATGTATTGGCTGTTACATAATGGCAGTGGTGGTAACCATTACACATTACAAGGCTAAAAGGGCCATCATAGCTGTTACGGTGAAAATGGCCCGTATTGGCCCCGTAAAAGAGCCGAAACAGACTTTCTGAAACAAAAGGACTGTCACAGCCCATATCATGTGAAAGGGTTTTTTTTTCTCACAACAAAGTCTATGATATTTAACAATAGGTAGATTGATTCTTCTGATAATTTGTGTCTTCTTTGAAAATTATTACCGCCTCACTGAATTTACATCTGCCCTTGAATCAATATTGTATCCTTATGTTACCAGCTAAAATTACAATCATATGGGATTAAAACCAGAGTCTTAAGCTGAGCCAGGATTAGGACTTTAGTTTGAGGGTACAGTGACGGACAATGGTTTGCAAAGGCAATCAAACAAAAATTACTTAGATAAATCCATGAAGAGAGAGAAAGCAGTATGCTAATGAGCATAGATGGCTCAACATGATTTTATTTCTTCCTTGCAGAATTAGCATACACAATGAGGCTGACTGAAAAATGTTATGTGTATAGCTTCGGGGTTGTCGCTCTAAAAGTTATAATGGGAAGGCATCCGAGTAAACTCATCTCCCATTTACCATCATCGAGTGACCGAAAGATGCCGTTAATGGATATTTTAGACAAACAAATACCTCTTCCCACAATCAGGAGCACAAAGGAAGTGGTTGGGTCAGTTATTGTAGCACTTGCATGAATACGTACCAATCCAGAATCTTGACCAACCATGCTGGATGTTTCTCGGGAGCTATCTGCTAGCAGGACATCTATTCCTGAGCCTCTTCACACTATTACATTGTGTCAGCTATCGGATCTCAAAATGTAAGTGGGTAGTGACCATTTATATCCTCTTACTTATGTTCTTATATTGTATTTGGTCCAAATCCAAACCATGGCATAGTTGTTATTCTTCTTGAAATATGTTGATATGGAAACATGTATAATTTTCTCGACAAATTCTTTGTTGTAAAACCGCAACTCATTAGAACATGGTGGTTTTTAATGCATATTCTGATCAGTAGTCATCACTAACACATGCCAACACATAGGATCGATGGCTAGAAGGTTGCATTGAGAAGCTTTGACCTATCTTGATGTCCCTTTAAGCAACATGATGTTGGCTAGGTCTGTCTCTTCATCAAGCAAAAGCACGCTGCAAAAAAAAAAAAAAAAAAGCGATCCATTCAAGTTACTTATGCAAAGAAAGATACCAAGTCCCAATTGTTTCATCAAGCAAAAGCATGCTTCGAAAATCCTCGTTAAGAAGTAATGGGAAAAATGTACACAGGTAATGCCAATGTTTGAGATTGTAAAAAAAAATCCATTGCTTTGGCATTCTGTTTTTTTTATTTTTTTTATTTTTTATATTTTAAACAAACCATATTTTTCATTGATATTCTCAGAAAATATAGCGGCCGAGGCTATTCAGGCCGACCTTCAAAAAAATTCTGAAAGCCCGCCTATCGTAAATCTATACCCCACCCAACATTAAGATTCCCTGACATAACCCTGCCCCACCTTGTCCAGAAACAGAAGCCCACGAATTACTGGAGGAAGGCCTGAAATTGAAGAGAACACTTGGCATTCACCATTCAAGATCATTGTTATGTTGTCCCAACAAATAAGCCACCGGAAGTTAATAGGCACCTACAAATCTTGTCATTTCTTGTAGTAAACTAATAAGGTCATAGTGATAACTTAGGAAACACTTCGAGATTTTTGAGAAGAGAGAATTCGGAAGCACTTCGAGATTTTTGAGAATTCTCCTTTAGTTTTTTTGTATATTACTGTAGCTGTGATTGGGCATTTCTAGAGATGTACATCTATATATGGAATAGAATCTCTCTATACATGGATAGAAAGTAAATTAATACAATATCTAACTATACATGGAAGAGAATGATTCGCTATCATCCCCCTCAAACCAATGTGGGGGATCAACCAACAACAAATTGCAAACTAGAAAAGAGTGGCAAGTAGTTGTCACAGTCTTGGTGAGAATATATGTAATATGATCTTGGAAAGCTATGTGTGGAAGTAAAATGATACCAGATTGAAACATTGCTCGAATAAAGTGACAATCTATCTCAATATATTTCGTCCATTAATGAAATACAAGATTAGAAACAATCCGGATGACACCGATGTTATCGACATCCAAAAGAATCGGCTGAGGAAGAACAATTTCTTTCTGTAATTTCAAAATGCTGGCGTATCATCCCAGTCCATGACCTGACCGATCAGGTGATAGCTAGGTTGGTCATCACGGTGAAAGTTTCGTGACCTGCCAGTACATGCATCTAGAAGTGCATGATTAGAACAATATTGGTACCCGATGGTTAATTTTCAAAGCTGGTTTTAAGATCGGACACATGCACAGGAGGAAGGACTGATGAACGTGCTAGATCCTGCACATGTGAGAGTTTCACACGTGCTTTCATTGCTGTTGTTCAAGACACATCTCCAGCTTGCTAACTTTCTCAACCTGACTTAAGAATTGTATTTCGTCTCCACGTGAATTTAAAAATGGCCAAAAAGATTTTGCTTTGTTGCGTTTGGGTACTTGGAATATAATTTTGCAGAATTTAGAAACTGTGTTTGGTATTTGGAGAAAAAGTTAGGAATGATGTTGTGTCTATTCATTGAAGAGGGAATTAAAAAATATGACCATTGGGAGGGAATGTACTACGCGTAGATGGTGCATAGGGCAGGCTGAATTATTAATCTAGTCCACCCATTTAATAGGTCCTAAAAAGAATGTGTTATTTTTCAAGAATCAAACTTATCAAACAATCGTATCCATCACTTTCTTTAAACCATCGACCATAGCCTTTGATCATATGGATTGGAATGGCATGTTATACATGAAAAGGCCCAATATATGGAAGGCCTGATTGGTCGAAAAACGTTCTACTTGCACCGATGAATGACGAGTTCAATATATTTCATTCCTTATTCCACTTATCCTTGCAGAATTTCTAGATTAACTCCGGGACCACGTTGTAGAAAGACAAGAATCCTCTGCAATAGCTAATTGATGTAGAACGGGTCGCTGATTATTTCATGGCCCAGATGGAGCAAAAGAAGACCGTTCGGGGTCGAAAGTGATCCGGACCGTCAGGACCGTAAATCGGTCGTATCTCACAATCCGGAATGAGTTACGGGACGTATAATATATCAATTTGGGGTAGCTCGAGCTACTTTAGCCAACCAACCCGGCTATGCCGGGTTGCCCAAGCCGGAATCGCGAGAATCGACCGTATCGACGGTCATTAGGCTAGTTTATTTTCAGTTTTACTATTTATAGTAAGTTTTAATTCAATCATAACTTTGCATATGTAGGGCTTTAGAGTTAGTGTCCAACATGAAAAGGGCTTAGAATATTTAGTAGAACAACGTGGTTGAGGCCGTTTGAAAACTTTCTATTTTTGGCCGAAAACCAAGAGTTCTAGTAGGATTGAACGACTTCTATAAATAGTAAGTTTACTATTTATAGTAAGTTGCGTTTTCTAGGAGTTTAAGTTGGAGTTGGATTCTGATACTTTACCTAGGGTTTAGTTTCCTATTTATATGCATTGTAATTTCGTTATTATTCATTCAATCTTCAATAAACAATTATTTGGAATTAAATTCCTCTTTTTTATCTTTTCATTCTTCTCGTGGATTCGAGAAACTATCGGTTAGGGAGACGGTGATCGACCTACCACGTCCTCCCTGCGTCATTGGTATCAGAGAGAGGTTTCTTCCTCAGGACGATGACCTCTAATGAAGGGATGGATCCTCATCCTAAGGACGGTGCTCCAAGGGACTATCTAACGGCGATAGCTTTCGAAGCAGCGCAACGGGAGAACCGGTTGATCCTGCAAGGTATACAGGCAACCCTCGACCAGATTGCAGCATCGCTAGCTCCGCTTCGAGCCCAAGGCGACCAACAACCACCAACCGTTGCTATACGGGACAATCATGTTGTCCGTAGAGCACCCCAGGTGGATAATCGTAGGGCTACACCAGACGAATCAGAACCAAGCGATGATGAGGTCGAAGACATTTTGGTACGATGACCTGCGCTAGGGAATGAGCGTGTGGAACGAGCAGAACGAGACTATCGGGGCAAAGCTGATCTTCCCAGCTTTAATGGCCTACTTCGAATAGAAGAGTTCCTCGACTGGCTGGCAGAGGTCGAGCGATACTTCGACTATGTGGAAGTGCCGGACGACAAGAAGGTAAAACTAATTGCTTATAAATTTAAAGCCGGTGCTTCAGCATGGTGGGAAAACCTACAGGTTTTCCGCACCCGTCAGAATAAGACACCCATCCGAACATGGCCTAGAATGAGACAACTTCTTAGAGCTCGATTCCACCCTAGCGGCTATGAACAAATTTTGTTCCAACAATACCAAAATTGTCGTCAGGGAAATCGAACCGTAGCCGAATATCTTGAAGAATTCCAACGATTGGCTACATGGAATAATTTATCGGAATCAGAGGCACAACAAGTATCACGATTCATTGGTCGGTTGCGATTTGCAATCCAGGATCGAGTCCAGATGCATCCAGTATGAACGTTGAGTGAGGCCAACCAATTGGCCACTCGAGCAGAAACACAGTTGTCACGGCCCCCTGCCCGACCCTATCCGGCAACACGAAATCCCAACACCGGACCCACTCAGGATACAACGCTAGCCAAAGGCAAGGAGCCTATAAGAGGGCGTCCTCAACCTCCTACGGTCACGAACCGGGACGGGGGAAGCGGTTCCTCAAGACCTCAACGTACAACTCCCACTACAGCGGGTTCCAGCAGGATCCCCAACCCGTATGGTCGGCCAAGACCAGACCATTATCTCCGTTGTGGCCAACCAGGTCACTGGTCGAACGCTTGCCCTCAACGCCCCGCAGCACACTTAACTACGAATGAAGGCGGCGCGGAAGGTGAATTAACAGAAGACAACCCTGAATTGGAACAGGCCGAAGAGGGGGACACAGAAGATGTCGATTGGCTGACTGAAGATCATGGGGAATCGCTAGTAGCAAGACGACTACTTTACGCCCCCAAGAAGGAAGTGCACCCACAACGACATAATATTTTTCGCACAAAGTGCACCGTGCAAGGCAAAGTCTGTGACGTGATCATAGACAGTGGGAGTAGTGAAAATATTGTCTCGAGAATTATGGTGGATAAGTTACATCTGCCTATGACGAAGCACCCTACCCCTTACTCTATCGGCTGGATCAAGAAGGTGAACGAAACCAAGGTAACTCATCAATGCATTATTTCGTTTTCCATTGGTAAAAGCTATAAGGACGAGGTCCTTTGTGATGTGGTTGACATGGAAGCCTGCCACATGTTACTTGGGCGGCCATGGCAATCGGATCGAGATGTGACCCACAGTGGACGGGAAAACATATACATGTTCACCAAGGATGGTCGAAAAATTGTTTTGGCCCCTATGACACCAGACAAACACCCTGAAGCTTCTAAAGTGGAGGGGAACTCTCTCGTTACCATTCGCGAGTTTGTTAAGGAATCAAAGGAAATGGGCGAGATTTATGCCGTTATGGTAAAAGGCGAGGAGCCAGGATCCTCTAATAATCCTCAACGCCTTAAACCACTGCTGGAAGAATTTCGAAGTACTTGGCCTACAGAGTTACCTGATGAGTTGCCTCCCATGCGAGACATACAACATCACATCGACCTTATCCCAGGGTCCAGTCTACCCAACCGACCGCACTATCGGATGAGTCCGAAAGAGTGTGAAATTTTACAGGGACAGGTGGAGGAACTGATCCGTAAGGGTCTTATTAAAGAGAGCATGAGCCCGTGTGCCATTCCGGCACTCCTTACTCCAAAGAAGGACGGAACATGGCGTATGTGCATCGATAGCCGCGCGATCAATAAAATAACAGTTAAATATCGATTTCCAATACCACGGTTGTATGACATGCTGGACATGCTCGAGGGCTCCAAGGTGTTCTCGAAACTGGACTTACGGAGTGGATACCATCAAATCCGTATTAGGTCAGGTGACGAGTGGAAAACGGCCTTCAAGACTAAGGAAGGGCTATATGAGTGGCTGGTTATGCCTTTCGGTTTGACCAACGCACCAAGCACCTTCATGCGTTTAATGAACCAAGTGTTGAAGCCGTTTATTGGCCGTTTCGTTGTCGTTTACTTTGACGACATTCTAATATACAGTCAGGATGAAACGGAGCACATGACCCACATCAGAAAAGTGCTACAAGTGTTGGCCGACAACAAGCTATACTTAAATCTGAAAAAGTGTAGCTTCTTAACTGATCAATTATTGTTTCTGGGGTTCATTGTGTCGTCCACGGGTATCCGAGTGGACGAAGAAAAAGTTCGAGCTATTCGGGATTGGCCGACTCCGACAAACATTCATGAGGTACGAAGTTTTCATGGGTTGGCGACCTTCTATCGTCGATTTGTGCGGAACTTCAGCAGTATCGTCGCGCCGATTACCGACTGTATGAAGAAGGGTCCGTTTCAATGGACCGATGGGGCTGAGAAGAGCTTTGCAGAAATTAAACATCGGTTGTCCACTACCCCGGTCCTGGTACTCCCTAATTTCGATAAGCTATTTGAGGTAGAATGCGATGCATCTATTGTCGGCATTGGGGGAGTCCTTTCTCAAGAGGGCTGACCGGTTGCCTTTTACAGTGAGAAACTCAGCGACACACGACAGAAGTGGTCGACCTATGAACTTGAATTATATGCAGTGGTTCAGGCACTGCGCCATTGGCGCCATTATCTTATTCAAAGGGAATTTATACTGTACACTGATCATCAGGCCTTAAAATTTATCAATACTCAGACTAATGTGAATCGTATGCATGCTAGATGGATTTCGTTTTTACAGGAATTCACGTTCGTTCTGAAACACAAATCAGGGCAGCAAAACAAGGTGGCAGATGCACTAAGCCGACGTGCATCCCTTCTTATTACAGTGAGCAATGAGGTGATCGGATTCAACTGTCTCAAGGAACTTTATACCGAAGACGAGGATTTTGCAGATGCGTGGAAAAAGTGCCAAGAGGGGCACCCGAGTGACCTTCTAATTCAAGATGGTTTCCTCTTCAAAGGAAATCGACTTTGCATCCCGCAGAGTTCGTTACGGGACAAAATTATTATCGAGCTGCACGGCGGTGGCCTCGGCGGTCATCTAGGACGAGATAAGACTCGAGCGATGGTGGAAGAGCGGTATTACTGGCCGCAACTTGCTCGTGATGTTGGCAGGGCTGTACAACGATGTCATATTTGTCAAACCGCTAAGGGACAATCTCAAAATACAGGTCTTTACACGCCATTACCCGTGCCAGATGCCCCTTGGGAGGATTTATCTATGGATTTTATATTAGGGCTCCCACGAACACAACGCGGCATGGACTCAGTGTTCGTGGTGGTAGACCGATTCTCCAAGATGGCATACTTCATTCCGTGCAAGAAGACCTTTGATGCGATACATGTTGCGAACCTTTTCTTCAGAGAGGTTGTGCGACTACATGGGATTCCTAAGACGATCACTTCAGACCGGGACACAAAGTTCGTTAGCCACTTTTGGCGAGCCTTGTGGAATCGGTTCGGTACACGACTTCACTTCAGCAGTGCTTATCATCCACAAACAGATGGACAGACTGAGGTCGTCAACCGCACATTGGGGAATCTCATCCATTGCCTTTCAGGTGACAAACCGAAGCAGTGGGACATGGCCCTGGCTCAAGCAGAGTTTGCGTTCAACAACATGGTAAACCAATCGACAGGAAAATCTCCGTTCCAGATTGTTTATGGGTGCGTTCCTCGTCACACACTCGATTTGGTTCCCCTGCCCAAGCTTCCGGGCATGAGCGTTACAGCTGAACATATGGCAGACCGAATCATGGACATACATGCAGACGTGCGCAACAAATTACAAGCTTCGAACGAAAAGTACAAAGAAGCGGCCGACAAGCATCGGCGCGCCAAAGTGTTCGAAATAGGTGATCAGGTGATGGTCCACCTACGTAAAGAGCGATTTCCTACCGGGACCTACAACAAGTTGAAGCAAAAGAAGATTGGACCGGTACCGATCATTCGCAAGATCAATGACAATGCCTACGTTGTTGATCTTTCGGATGACATGGAGATTTCAAGGACTTTCAACGTGGCAGATCTGTACGAATATCATGAACCAAAGCTGGACAAGAACTCGGGGTCGAGTTCTTTCGAAGTGGAGGAGACTGATGTAGAACGGGTCGCTGATTATTTCATAGCCCAGATGGAGCAAAAGAAGACCGTTCGGGGTCGAAAGTGATCCGGACCGTTAGGACCGTAAATCGGTCGTATCTCACAATCCGGAATGAGTTACGGGACGTATAATATATCAATTTGGGGTAGCTCGAGCTACTTTAGCCAACCAACCCGGCTATGCCGGGTTGCCCAAGCCGGAACCGCGAGAATCGACCGTATCGACGGTCATTAGGCTAGTTTATTTTCAGTTTTACTATTTATAGTAAGTTTTAATTCAATCATAACTTTGCATCTGTAGGGCTTTAGAGTTAGTGTCCAACATAAAAAGGGCTTAGAATATTTAGTAGAACAACGTGGTTGAGGCCGTTTGAAAACTTTCTATTTTTGGCCGAAAACCAAGAGTTCTAGTAGGATTGAACGACTTCTATAAATAGTAAGTTTACTATTTATAGTAAGTTGCGTTTTCTAGGAGTTTAAGTTGGAGTTGGATTCTGATACTTTACCTAGGGTTTAGTTTCCTATTTATATGCATTGTAATTTCGTTATTATTCATTCAATCTTCAATAAACAATTATTTGGAATTAAATTCCTCTTTTTTATCTTTTCTTTCTTCTCGTGGATTCGAGAAACTATCGGTTAGGGAAACGGTGATCGACCTACCACGTCCTCCCTGCGTCACTAATTTAGCCAGGGGATACAGTGTCTGATCCTTGTGGGGCCCACCGTATAGCTATTGCGTATGCAACATCCACTGCATCCATCAGTTTTGCACATTATGTTGGGCTTTTGAGCCAAAATTCATCCGATCCAACACCTCAGGTGAGCAACATGGCAAGGAATATCGGGGATGTGGAACGCACCGTGGAAAGTTTTCAGATGTTATTTGAGGCCCGCCATATATTGTATATGCCATCCAATATGTCCAACAGTAGCATATAAGGTGTATGTAGAGCCCTTTTCTTTCGGAGGAAATCAAAGTAATCGGCAACCCAGCTAGGGACAAAGCTCCTTGGCCCGATGGTTTCCCTTTAGGGCCTGTTTTGGATTCAATGAAACGGTGAGAAAAGAAATAGGGTTTCTCGAGAAACCACCTTTCTTCTGTTTGTAAACACCAAAATGACAGAAAAAGAAAGGAAATCTAATTTCCAATATAGTTAATTTTCATTTAAAATGGTACTTTTATTTTCTTACCTACAACCATGAGAAATCAAGTTTCCTTTCCTACATTTTCTCGGGCGCGAATTGGGTACAATTGTCACGGAACTTAGTTAGGGATAGAAGGTCCTCTCAAGGCTCTATGGAGCCTACCATGATATTTTTGTTTTATCAAGCTGTCTGTCTATTTCCAAAGATCATTTTAGTACATGAGCCCAAAAAGGAGGCAGACCGAAGGCTCGAGTGGACCACACTACAGGAAGCAATGGTGACAATAGCCCTCACTGTTGAAGCCTTCCTAGGTCCACCATGATGTTTATTTCCCATCCAATCTGTTCACAAGGTCACATAGACTTGGATGAAGGTAAAATATAAATATCAGCTTTATCTAAAACTTCTGTTGGCCCCAAGAGGTTTTTAGCAGTAGGCATTCAATCCCACTGTTTCGCGTGGTGTGGTTCAGTTGAGAATTCGATCTGCCTCAATTTTTGAATGAGCACCTAAAATGATTTTTCAAAATGGATGGATAGAATGGATAAAATACATACATCACAGTGGCCTCACGCAGCACTTAACAGGACTGTCCATCTCGCTAGGTTCTGGTGGGGTAGCACCCAATCCCCGCCAGTTTTTTCTGGAGGCGCGTACTGGAGTTACCCAAGACAGTGCAACCCTTACCATGGGCCCATCTTGATGTATGTATCCTACATCCATGTAGTTCATCTGGTTGTTTAGATCATTTTAGTGTACAAACCCAAAAATGAAGCATATCCAAATACGAGGCGAACCATACTATAAAGAAACAGTGGTGATTGAATGCCCTATCATTAAAAACTGGCCCACTGTAATGTTTATTTTCCATCCAACCTGTGGATAAGGTCAAACAAACTTAGATGAAAGGAAAAAAATAAATATCAGCTTGATCCAAAACTATTACGGCCCATAAAGAAGTTTTTAATGGTAATTCACCACTGCTTCTTATGGTATGGTCCACCTGATATTTGGATCTGTTTCATTTTTTCACTCATGCCCAAAAATAATATGGTCAAATGGATGGATGGCGTGGATATGGAATACATACATTAAGGTGGGCCCCATGGTAAGGGTTTCATTGTCTTGAGTGAGAACAAGAATGCACATAACCACATAACACTGAAGCTAACGCCAAAACTTAGGTTAGCTTCAGTGTTAGGCACTGGGACAAAAAATAGTCTGATTCACAGCTTAAATGGGCCTGTCCACAAGAAATTGTGTGGACAAGATGAACAAAGGTTCGTATGTGGATGCCAATATTCCATTTAAGTGGTTGATCAAGTACTTTGAGGTTGGCATTGTATTCTAAGTACTTTGAGATTTAAATTTAAAAAAAAAAATTCTTGAGAAAATTTTATTTTGCCAAACATATGATTTGAAAATAGACAACAATTTTCTCAAGAAAATGTAGTTGATAAACAAACATGAGAAATAGAATTTCCTTTCCCACACTTTATTGGAAATAAGGTTTCTCGGGAAATATAATTTAATTCCTTTCCCACCCTTTCTGCAAATCCAAACAGGCCCTTGACTTTCTTTCAAATTTTCTAGAATATTGTGGCTTTTGATTTGTCAGATTTCTACTCTAAATTTTATGATCATAATAAGTTGTGTTTCGATTTAGGTAATATCTTCATAGCTCTCATCCCAAAGGTGGAATTAAAGGAGCCTAGAATGTGAAAGATTTTTGTCCTATTAGCCTTATTGGAAGCCCTTATAAAATTTTGGCAAAAGTGTTGAGTTAAAGGTTAAGGACTGTTATATCCAAAATTGTCTCTCCTTTCTAGTTTGCTTTTGTGGAAGAAAGCGGAATCTTGAATTCTATCCTGATAGCTAAGAAATGTTTGCACTCTTAGTCAAAATCCAAGAAAGCGGGTGTAAACTTGGAAAAAACATATGACCATATTGATTGGGCATTCTTGGACCAAATGCTCTCCTCTGTGAGATTTGGTTTTAGATGGAGAGCCTGGATTAAATCCTGCATTGCGTCTTTGAAATTCTCCATCCTTATTAATGGTTCGCCACTTGGTTACTTCAAGGCTTCTAGGATGCTCCGCTAGGGGGATCCTCTTTCCCTTTTTCTCTTTGTGTTGATCACAGAAGCTTTGAGTGGTATGATTTTTCACAGTCAACAATTAGGTACTTTCAGAGGTTTTGCTGCGGAAAGCTTGTCTTGCCTATTTCTCATCTTCAATTTACAGTAGGGCTGAAAGTTGAGCGGATTGGGTTGAGTTGGTGCTCAACCCTAACCCAACCCAAGGTTCTTATACCTCAACCCTAGCCCAACCCAACCTCAGATTGGAAATTCTCAACCCAAGCCCAACCCAAGTGGGCTTGGTCGGGTTGGTCAGGTTAATACATGCAAATATTTTTGTTATTACATTAGTCTACTATGTTTCAATGCATGTCTATATTTTTTATACTTATGGCTTCATTAATTATATATATAGTTATTTATTGTAAAGAACTTCACTTTTTCTAAACAAACAAGCTAAAATATAGGATAATTACTCCTTTAAAACTCAAGCATATCAAATTTTAAACATTATAAGTTTACTTACTAAAGTAATATAAATTAAGAAGTACACTTAAGTATAATAAAATTATAAGTAACTTGTATATAGATTGGGTTCGAGTTCGGTCGGGCAACCCAAGACCTCAACTCAAACCTGACCCAAGCTTTATCGGGTAGGTATTTGCATAACCCAAGCTCGAGATTGGATCCGATACTTCCTGCCCTATGCCAACCCAATGTTGGGTCGGTCGGATTGAACTCGCCCGACTTTCAGCCCTAATTTGCAGACGATACGTACCCTTATTTTCTATGAAGCAGAAGAATGTCAAGTATGCCATGTGATTTTTCTAAGTATGGCTATTTCCTGGTTTCAGGTCATCTTAGGGATGAAAATTAATCGTTCTAAATCGAAATTCTTTGTTATTAACTTAGATCATGAGGTTTGCTCTTCTCTGGCCGACTCTTTTGGATGTAAGGTATGTTCCTTGCTTACTATCTATCATGGGTTGCCTCTTTGTGTGGGAAAGCCTCCCATTGCTCTTTGGGATAGGATTCTTGAAAGGATAGATTGAAAATTATCCTCCTGGAACCTTAATTCCCTTTCTTTAGGTGGTAGGTTGAACCTTATTAAAGCCTCCCTTTCTAACTTACCGGTGTATTTTTTGTCTCTCTTTAGGTGCTCCATACCTATTATTGCTAAAATTGACCAGGTTAGAAGAAATTTTTTATGGAAAGGATGTTCTAATGGGGGAAAATAATTTTTCCTTCTGAATATGGAAAGAGGTCTTCTCTTCTTATTAATATCAACGATTTAGCTCTTTTTAATGAAGCTCTTTTAGGTAATTAAATGGGTGTGAAGATCCGACTATGAGGAAAATGCTCTGTGGCACCAGATCATTGCAGTTAAGTATGGCACGTCTTAGTCGGGTTGGTGGACTAGGCCTTCCTATACCGAGCCTCCTTTCTCTGGAAAGGGGTAGAGAAATCGGCAGCACCTATGTTTGATAGGATTTCCTTTTCTTTGGAAAAATGGTTTAAAATCATATTCTGGTTGGACATTTGGTTTGGTAATCGAATCTTAGCAGATTGTTTCCTTGGCCTTTTCGACATTGCCGCTAACTTTAATGTATTGGTTAAGGATTGTTTTAGTACTATTGGATCCTCTGGGTTTTGGAACCCCATTTCCGATGGAACGTTTTTGTCTTTGAGCTTAACGATCTCACTCGTCTTATTTTATTTTTGCAGAGGGTTCCCATCCCTCATACTTTGAAGCTGGAGGACTCTACCTTCTTGATGCCTTCAATCAAGGGAGTTTTCTCAGTTCGTTCCTTCTACAACTCGATGGAGTCCTCTTCCAGTTGTTCTCCTTCTCATACAGGCACAGTTTGGTCTTATGGTGTGCCGCCGAAGATTGTGGCCTTTGGTTGGTTGGCTGGTAGAAATAGAATTCTGACAGTAGATAATCTCATAAAAAGAGGGATGTAGCTCCCTAATGACTGCCTTCTCTGTATGAAAGATGAAGAGACTGTGAATCACCTCCTCATCCATTGTCCCTTCTTCTCTGATATTTGGTGGAGTGTGCTCATATTAGCAAGAGTCGCTTGGGTTATGCCTTCCTCCATCGATTCCCTTTTTAGTAGTTGGTATGCTGATTCTGGAGGTGCTTTAGGTAAGAAAAAGTGGCATATTCTTCTTTTGGCTATCATTTGGGTTGTTTGGACCGAACGTAACAATTGATGTTTCAGGACCTCTATGCTTCTTTTGCTACAGGGGTTTTCTCAAGGGCATTGGTGTATTTCAGAGATTGGGCTCCCTAGTTTTTTGTTTTTGTTAGGAGATGGGTTCGGGTCTGTTTTTTATTTTCTTTCGTTTTCCTTTTGTTTGTTATTTTTGTTTTTCATTTCTGATTCTTTCCTAAAAAAGTGATAAAAAAAATAACCGCAACATGTGAAAGCTTTGGTGTGATCCCCTTTACTTTTGGATCGAGCTAATTTTTTGTTACCTAAGGTGAACACAGGAAGAGTCATCCGATGGACGAGCTGTCATTAAAGTACCTTTATATACATTGATACACCATCCTCTAAGGGATTGAGCTTTAAAGCAACTGGTTATTTGACATGATATTAGAGCGGGAGGACATAAGCAAACATGTCCAAATAGTCACATTCTTTTACCTTCTCTAAAGAATTTCTAACGCAAACACCTAAAAGAGCCCCAAAGGATCTGCTAAATTTCACATGTGTTAAGAAATTCCGTTGCTTGTGATGTTGCAGCACATTATGGGGGAGAAGAAATCCAAAAGTGTTGACATGTGGAACTTATGTGGCCCCCATCATGGTATATGTGTTAGATATCCACACTATCCATCCATTTTTCCATATCATTTTAAGGCATGAGACTAAAATAGAGGCAAATCCAAGGCTCAAGTGAGCCATATATACTACAGGAAATAGTGGGAATTTGATGCCTATCGTTGAAACTTTTTTAGGCCACAAAAGTCCCTGATCAAGCTCATATTTGTGTTTTCCTTCATCTAGGTCTATGTGACCTTATGAACAAGTTTGACAGCAAATAAACCTCAAGCTAGACCCTAAGAAGGTTTCAACGGCAATCCTTCAATCCCCGCTGCTTTTTGTGGTGTAGTCCACTTGAGCTTTGGATGTGCCTCATTTTTAGGCTTACGGTCTAGAATGATCTGGAAAAATTGATGGACGGTGTGGATCTAACACATAAATTCTGGTGGGGCCAAAGAACTTCCATACCTTAAAAGTTGTGGTGTAGTACGCAATCCATCAGGGAGAGGGAAAAAATCAGTTGTGGTTTTGTGAGCTGGTGTCATCGCTGATGACATGTATCAATGAGAAGCGACTACATAAGAATTCCCCATGGCTTCAACACAGACCATGGCATGTTCTGTGAGCTATTGTCATCGAAAATGACATGTATCAATGAGAAGAGACGGCATAGGAATTCATTGTGGCTTCAACACAGACCAGCCACACTAGAAAAAAGTCCATTAGACCCAAATTCGACAGTTCAATGCTTCCATTATACAGTGCTCGAGTTGAGAATTTATATGGTACATTTGAGTTTTCAATTTGTAGAAGTGTGGACCATATTTGATGTTCAAATTGGGAGATATGCAAACCTCGCTTGTTAGATTAAAAAAAAATCTTGGATTTGAAAAATCTTGGAAAATTGTTTTTGCCTCTTGTTGACCCACTTTCCTTAACTGAGTTTAGTTTAATCCCACATTAAAAAGTAGTTTGAAAAACTAACTTTTTATATTAAAAGCCTTTGCTAATCCTTTGTATTGGAAAATAAGGGTATGCCATGGGAGCAACCAGGCACGCATGCAAATGGGCTAAGTTGCTGCCACGGTGCAGTGCGGTGTATCTTTGATCTACCTATTTTATCTCCCTACAGAGATATTTTCTTGCTCATGCACATGAAGACAAAGAGCCGTTGTACACCTTCCTAATAAATAACGAGTCGTTATGCACCGACGTGCATTTATTACGCTGCTCGGATGCACCTCGAGCCCCAACGGCTACTTACCTTCTCTTTATAAAGTCATCTCCTCTCATTTGCGAATCTATCCGAAAAATTCTCTCTTCTCTCTAGTTTTTTTTAAGATCTTTCTGAGCAAATCAACTCGAGCTTTCTTGGGTTTGTGTGGCTAAGATTGTGAGTGTAGATGATTAAAGTTGTTCATCTTCAAGGAGAGTTGTTATATCCCAGGGTAGACTTTTTTTTTTGTTAGTACACACACCCCTTGTTAATCACACTATAATGTTAGCCACCCCTACTATGGGAATCGATACCAAGACCTCAGTGTTGAAACAAGGCTATCTTCACTCAATCTACCATTTGAGCTATGAATCGGGGTGTCGTATCTTTCAGGGAGTAGACTTATTGGGACCAATGTGCTAGGGATCGTCTTTCCATGGGGGCAAATTTATCTTTAAGACAGCAATAGTAACATGCCTTAGCTCTCCAGACACTTCTTCTATTATTTCTGGTTTAATATTTTGAATTTTCTAATATATCTCTGCATACTAAATCCATCATCACTTTCCATGACTCAACAACAAAAATTCCATGATCTGCTATCCTTTATACAATATTTGGTTGCCCTTTCAGTTAGGTGTAAAGCTGGACATGAACCGAGTTTGATCGGTTGGATTGGCTCGGATCGACTCAGTAAAACTCTGTTCGAACAGAAAGTCTTCGTGTTCGACAAACAGGGTTTGTTCGGAAAAAAAAAATTCAAGTCGGTTTCAATCATAGCTCTATTCAACTCGACTTAAACTCGAATATTGACCAACTCAACTCGACTTGCTCGTGTGTGTGTGTGTGTGTGTGTGTGTGTGTACAGAGAGAGAGAGAGAGAGAGAGAGAGAGAGAGAGAGAGAGAGAGAGAGAGAGAGTTGGATGACAAATCAACATGACTGTGGGCCCTAGGAAGGTTTCAATGGTGGACATCATTCTCCTCACTGTTTCTTGTGGTGTGGTCAACTTGAGTTTTGTATCTGCCTCATTGTTTGTTTAATGCATCAAAATGAGTTGTACAGATGGATGGACGGAGCAGATAAAACAAATACATCATGATGGGACCCATAAAGCTTTGACACCAGCTTGTTAACTGGTGTTCGCGTCACCAGCCAACTCATGTCCGCGGATTGGGTACTACCAATCTACCCCCACTAGGACCTATCTAGAGGCGGACGGTCCTATCAGTGCTCTATGGGACCCATAATGATATATTTGCTTCTCCAAGCTATCCATCCATTTTTAAAGATCATATATGGCATTGTCCAAAAACTGAAGTGGATTGAAGGCTCGAGTGGACCACACCATAGGAAACATTGGGATGTTAACTATCAATATATGTTTTGCTTATTTATTTATTTAGTTAAAAACTTTAAACCTTATGATTTGTCATTTGTGATACGTAATTTGTGAACAAATCAATATTCATTACTTAGCAGTAGAAAAAATATTTTCAAGCGAAAAAAAAAGAGATTGTTCAAACTCAGTAAAAATTGTCCGAAATCCATACGTTCGAACATGTTCAAACATAGCTGGATCCGACCAAACTGAATTTGAGAAGAGTCACCCTATTCGAATGTTTGTTCAAACATTGTTCAAACACACCCACTCAAGGAGCCGAACGATCCGATCTGATCCATGTTCTACTCAGATCGGATTGTTCCGCATCTCTAGTTATGTGTGAATTCTTGCTGTATTTTCTTTTCTTTAACCATATTCTTTTTGTTTTTGTTTTCCAGCCCGATATTTGTTTAGCCATCGGCTGGAGTTGTGCATCTAGGAGATTCTATCTGTTGTGAACCCCATCTTATCAACGATCTTCGCAAACACCCAATCCTGTGGGGCCCACCATCACATAAATGTAAAATCCACACCGTCTTCAATCCTCAAATGTTAGGGTTTTACGCCAAACATCAACTAGATCTATATCCTTGATGGGCCACACCACCTGGAAAAATGGACCAACAATCGGTTTGTGGGTGCAGCCACCATGGTGTGTATCTTTTATCAAACTAGTCAATCAGGTGTGTTCACCAGATGAAGAGAAGATTAAAAATAAATAAATAAAATCAGCGTGTACAAAATGCAAGCCTCACACTGTGAACTTAACCGTTCTGAGAGATATTTTTATGTTGTTCCTGTTGAGTGTGGAGACAGCCACACATGAGCATGGTCGGGCGCCCAGACGGTCTGTGGACCGGGCGCCCGAAATTCACCCCGTTTTGCTGTTTAGTCGCTGGACTATTTTGAGAGTGGCCGGGCGCCCGACAGTCAAAGTGACCGGGCGCCCGAAATTCACATGTTTCCTCTTAATTCACGCTGTACGTATTTCGTATTGGCCGGGCGCCCGACCCAGTTATGTCCGGGCGCCCGACCGACCGCGGACTCAAACCGCGGGTTTCCTATTTTGTGTTCTAATCGCGGGGTTTACTATATAAAGGGGTGTAAACCGGGATTAGATAAGGGGATTATGGCTTCTATACGTCCAAGGTGAGAAAAAGGCGAGAGGATTAGCAAAAGGGTCATCTCTGTGCATGGGAGCATAGGAGAAGGTAAGTGTATTGCTTGTAACTTCGTTTTTCTTCATAGTGAAGTTTGCGCCCGTGGTTTTTTTACCCTTGTTGGGGTTTTTTCCACGTAAATCTCTGTCTTGTGGATTGTTGGTTTGTGTGATTCTTTTCTAGTTATTATTTTTCTTCCTGTTTATCGTTTGTGGGTGAGACCGGAGATTGGATCTCGGTTCACCGGCGCTGTTGGCGTGCTGCGCAACAACTGGTATCAGAGCTATTGGTTTAGTTCAACTGGGAGCGATGGCGGAAGATGGAAAAACTAGAATTGAGAAGTTTGATGGTTCAAACTTTGCCTTCTGGAAGATGCAGATGGAGGATTATCTGTATCAGAAGGACCTCTACATTCCTCTAGAAGGAAAAGAGAAGAAACCAGAGAAGATGACAGATGATGAATGGGCTTTAATGGATCGGAAGGCTTTAGGAACGATCCGACTCTCTTTGTCTAAGAGCGTCGCCTTCAACATATCCAAAGTAAAGACCACAAAAGAATTGATGCAGGCTCTGGCTACGATGTATGAGAAACCCTCGGCGTCCAACAAGGTTCATCTTATGAAACGGCTATTCAACATGAAGATGTCAGATGGTGGGGGCGTGGCTGAACATCTAAACGAGTTCAATACAGTCACGAGCCAATTGGAATCCGTTGACATCACTTTTGATGACGAGGTCAGGGCCCTATTGATCTTGTCAAGTTTACCAGACAGTTGGGATGGTTTGGTGATTGCCGTGAGCAATTCTTCAGGATCTACGAAGTTGAAATTCGATGATGTGGTTGGTCTAATTCTAAGCGAAGAATCTAGAAGGAAGGCATCAGGAACTTCAGGGGATTCAGGAAATGCTCTAAACGTTGAAGGAAGAGGAAGATCTTCAAACAAAGGAGGCAATAAACACGGGCGTTCTAAGTCGAGGAATAAGTCCAAGGGACCGAAAGACAAGGACGGGTGTTGGCATTGCGGGAAGAAGGGGCACATGAAGCGTGATTGTAGGGCGCTTAAGAAACAAGAAGGAAGCTCTCAAGGTGGGAAAGATTCAGTGAATCTATCTGAGGAGAGTGACACAGAGGCGTTGATCTTGTCTCTTGATGCGCGTAATGAGTCTTGGGTTATAGACTCGGGTGCTTCGTTTCATGCCACTTCATCAAAAGAAGTTCTTCGTGATTATGTGTCAGGTAACTTTGGAAGAGTCTACTTAGGTGATGATGAGCCATGCAGTATTGTTGGCAAGGGAGACGTTCATTTAAGTCAGAAAGACGGAACGGTCTTGAAGCTGAAGGATGTCAGACATGTACCGAGTTTGAGACGGAATTTGATCTCAGTGGGGCAGTTGGCCGATACCGGATATGTGACGACATTCACGAGCGATGCATGGAAGGTCACAAAAGGTGCCTTGGTTGTATCTCGAGGTAAGAAGGAAGGTACTTTGTATGTGACTTCCGGATCGTATAGTTCACTCGCAGTTGCATCAACTGGAATAAACGGGCAGTTATGGCATCAGAGGTTGAGACATATGAGTGAGAAGGGGATGAAAGTGCTATTGTCAAAGGGGAAGCTACCAGGGTTGAAGGCAATAGATCTGGAATTCTGCGAGGACTGCGTGTATGGCAAGCAGAAGAAAGTTAGCTTCAAGAAGACAGGACGCGCTCCAAAGACGCATCTATTGGAGCTTGTACACACTGATGTGTGGGGACCGGCACAGGTATCATCTCTTGGTGGCTCACGTTATTTTGTTTCCTTTATTGATGATGCTAGTAGAAAACTGTGGGTCTACTTCTTAAAACACAAATCAGATGTATTCGATGTATTTAAGAAGTGGAAGGTTATGGTAGAAAATGAGACTGGTAAAACTGTGAAGTGTCTCAGATCAGATAATGGGGGAGAATATTGTGATAAGAGGTTTGAGAAGTATTGTGCAGCAAATGGAATCAAACATCAGAAAACGATTCCAGGGATACCGCAGCAGAACGGTGTGGCCGAGCGCATTAACAGGACCATCCTTGAGCGCGCTAGGAGCATGAGGCTACATGTAGGGTTGCCCAAGACCTTTTGGGCAGATGCTGTGAATACTGCCGTATATCTCATCAATAGAAGTCCCTCAGCACCATTGGATGGTGGGCTACCAGAAGAAACGTAGACTGGGAAAGAGATGAACCTTGCACATCTCAGAGTGTTTGGTTGCACTTCTTATGTTCACATTGATGCAGAGCACAGAAACAAGCTGGATGCGAAGTCCAGGAGGTGCACGTTTATAGGCTACGGGCAGAATGATTTTGGCTACAGGTTTTGGGATATTGAGAACCGAAAAATCATCAGGAGCAAGGATGTAGTCTTTAATGAAAAGGTGATGCATAAGGACAGTGTGCAGCAAAAGCAGAACAAGGCCGATGAGAAGGAATTCGTAGAGTTGGAAGAGCTACCGGACACGGGTGTTACAGTGCCACAGGATGAGCATGCACAGGAGCATGATGAGGTAGAGCAGCAAACACCGGTTGTGAGGAGGTCTACTCGGGAGAGGAGACCTAAGGTCCGATACTCACCCTCCTTACATTATCTACTGCTGACAGATAATGGTGAGCCAGAGTGTTTTGAAGAGGCGTTACGGTCAGATATGCGGGTTAAGTGGGAGCAAGCCATGGAAGATGAGATGGACTCTCTTGAGTCTAATCGTACGTGGGAGCTAGTCACTCTACCCAAGGGCAAGAAAGCTCTTCATAACAAGTGGGTTTACAGACTGAAGGAGGAGCACGATGGTTCGAAACGGTACAAGGCTAGACTGGTTGTGAAAGGGTTCCAACAAAAGGCAGGTATCGATTTCACAAAGATATTTTCACCTGTGGTGAAGATGTCTACGATTCGCATGGTCTTGAGTATAGTGGCTACAGAGGACTTACATCTAGAGCAGCTAGATGTTAAGACAGCCTTTCTTTATGGAGACCTTGAAGAAGAGATATATATGCATCAGCCGACAGGATACGTGGCACCAGGAAAGGAGAACAAGGTGTGTAGACTGAAGAAGAGTCTATATGGTCTGAAGCAGGCCCCAAGGCAGTGGTACAAGAAGTTCGACAGTTTCATGTCGGGAAACGGGTACAGGAGATGTCATGCAGACCACTGTTGCTACTTGAAGAAGTTTGATACGTCGTATATCATTCTTCTTCTGTATGTTGATGATATGCTTGTGGCCGGATCAAGCATGAAGGACATCTCAGATCTCAAAAGACAACTGTCTAGAGAGTTTGGCATGAAGGATTTAGGAGCTGCAAAACAAATCTTAGGCATGAGGATAAAGCGTGACAGGAAAAACAAGAAGCTGGTTTTGTCACAGGCAGAGTACATAGCCAAGGTACTTGATCGATTCAGCATGGGAGGTGCTAAGCCGGTTAGCACTCCATTAGCCAACCACTTCAAGCTTTCTAAGGAGCAAGGAGCTAAGACGCAGGAGGAACGGGACTACATGGCTAAAGTCCCTTATGCGTCAGCCATAGGGAGCCTCATGTATGCTATGGTTAGCACGAGGCCAGACATTGCTCAAGCAGTGGGAGTTGTTAGCAGGTACATGAACAACCCCGGGAAAGAACATTGGGAAGCTGTGAAGTGGATCCTCAGATACCTGGTAGGTACTGTGGATGTAGGGCTGTGTTATGGAGGATCGAAAATCAAGCTACAAGGCTACGTCGACTCAGATTTGGCAGGAGATATCGACAGCAGAAGGAGCACTACAGGGTATGTCTTTACCCTGGGTAGTGCTGCAGTCAGTTGGATCTCTCAGTTATAGAAGATAGTATCCATCAGTACAACGGAAGCAGAATATGTTGCAGCTACAGAAGCGTGCAAGGAGATCGTGTGGATGCAAGGTTTTATGGAAGAGTTGGGAAAGAAGCAAGCTGATTGCAAGCTGTACAGTGATAGTCAGAGTGCAATACACTTGGCTAAGAATTCAGCCTTTCATTCAAGGACCAAGCATATTGACATCAGATATCACTTCATACGTTCGTTACTAGAAGATGGATCAATTGCTTTGGAGAAGATTCATACAAGTGAGAATCCTGCAGATATGTTGACCAAGGCGGTCACACGGGAGAAGCTGAAGCTCTGTTCAGCTTTGGTTGGTCTTCAGGCTTGAAAACTGGGTGGTGGTGCACTCCGGATGTAGAAGACGAAGGATCATGCAGTGATTGTCTCCAAGTGGGAGATTGTTGAGTGTAGAGACAGCCACACATGAGCATGGTCGGGCGCCCGGACGGTCTGTGGACCGGGCGCCCGAAATTCACCCCGTTTTGCTGTTTAGTCGCTGGACTATTTTGAGAGTGGCCGGGCGCCCGACAGTCAAAGTGACCGGGCGCCCGAAATTCACATGTTTCCTCTTAATTCACGCTGTACGTATTTCGTATTGGCCGGGCGCCCGACCCAGTTATGTCCGGGCGCCCGACCGACCGCGGACTCAAACCGCGGGTTTCCTATTTTGTGTTCTAATCACGGGGTTTACTATATAAAGGGGTGTAAACCGGGATTAGATAAGGGGATTAGGGCTTCTATACGTCCAAGGTGAGAAAAAGGCGAGAGGATTAGCAAAAGGGCCATCTCTGTGCATGGGAGCATAGGAGAAGGTAAGTGTATTGCTTGTAACTTCGTTTTTCTTCATAGTGAAGTTTGCACCCGTGGTTTTTTACCCTTGTTGGGGTTTTTTCCATGTAAATCTCTGTCTTGTGGATTGTTGGTTTGTGTGATTCTTTTCTAGTTATTATTTTTCTTCCTGTTTATCGTTTGTGGGTGAGACCGGAGATTGGATCTCGGTTCACCGGCGTTGTTGGCGTGCTGCGCAACAGTTCCTGTTGCTGTAGGCCATCTGAGTTGTTATTTGGGCTTAGCTTCTCTATTTATGGTCCAAATAATATTTTTTCCTCGCGCATGGACGAAGGGTATTTTATGTTGGGAAAGCAGGCAGCGGAAGCGGAACGCCAAATGCGTGAAGCAATGCAATATCAAACAAGTAAACAAGATGCAATCAATCATACACAAGCACTCACCATAAGAGACTCCGAATTTTACGTGGAAAAACCCCTCAACGGGTAAAAACCACGGCACAAAGCGATCCACTATGAATATCACAAGACTACAGATATTGACAACCCACTAGCAAGGAAAACTGAGAAAACTCCAAGTTCTCTCTCACACTCACCTCCCCTCTCTTCCTAACATGAATAGGAAACCTTGGACACCTTAGGATCCCCATCTAAGTCGGATTACAACTCCTTAAATAAGCAATGTTCCAAAATTAGAAACACCTTGCACAGTACTGTGAGTTGCATAAGGAATCCGTGCGCACGTCCGACCGGTCGGCCGACCGGCCGGCCAGTGCACAGACAGTCCAGGGAGAAATACAAGTTGCTGCCTCACCACCGGCTGGTCGGCCGAATGGCCAGAGCCCCCTGCAGATAGGTCGGCCGACCGGTCTGGGGCATACGAAAACTGGTCTAGAGGTTTCTTCACATGCATCTGGGTCACGCCGTCCGATCAGTCGCCCAACCGGCTAGAGCCCCCAATCCGTGTATAGTTTGAAGACTACCCCAACATTTTACATATACAACATGATTGACCCCACAAAGCTTGTGTGATTCGCAAGACAATCCCGGTATAGGAGACTTGCTTGACTCTCTCCTCAATTGCCGTAGTCTTCGTCTAGACCTGGCCAAATACCTAGAAAATTCTCTCACCTTTGCTCTCAGTTCCCCCGAGTCCCCACTTAGAGGGGGAGTTATTGTGATGCTCTGAGCCAAAAACACGCAAGTCTGTGGGTCCACCATGATGTATATGTAAAATTCACTTCGTCAATCAGGTTCGATCATCGATCTTAGACTGGCCTCTTGTATTTTGTTTCAAAATAAAATATGAAATATGATTTTCAAAATTTTCATTTCCCTCTAAAATTTGAAATTAATTGCTTTTGTATTATGCGTTTTAGCACCACATCGGATTTGAATAAAAAATTTCTCATGTATATAAGATAAGCTTTTTGCCTTGGGGCTTGAGCTCCATCTAAGGGGCATATAAATTTGGTTGGGGGGCTATGTCAATAGCTCTAATCTATGCCATTTACCACACACGCACGCTGAGCCGAGCCGTGCCGTGAGTCCGAGTCCGTGTGCCCGTGCACGACGGGACAGGGCGGGCCAGCCTGTGGCCGTGGGTGCAGGTACGGGTGCGGTGTGAGTGTACTTGTGCGAGGGTGTGTGTGTAGAGATACTCGTGGGACTTTATTTATGCGAGTATACTCACACTTACGCCTTTTCGTTTTGTAACAGAGACATGCGTCCGATCGGTTGGTCTCTCCTGTTGGGTTTAAACCCAATGGACCAAACCCTTTGGAAAGGGTGTTTAAAGCATCATTTCATAGTCTATATAAGAACTCCTTCATTTTGATTTTAATATAATAAAATCATTTTTACCTCCCTTCAAAAACTCTTTCTACTAGTTTTGTTTTGAAGAAGTTTTCTGTCAAATTTTGTGCTGAGTCAACTCAACACTTTCGGGTTAAATTGCAAGTGGTTAGAGCTCGTGTACAATGAGTGCGCTGCTGGAACTGGGTCATAGTCATTGTATCCTAGAAGTCAATTGTTCTAGAAACTTGTTGCACTTGGGACGCTGTCCAAGGTGAGCAAATTTAATTTTGAATCCGAGTGACTCACGTCACGTCTTGACTCAATTCAATGAGTTTTCTATCTTATTTTCTTTTATTTTCTTTTTGGTTTTCAGTTTTAATAGTCTATTTGATTCAACCAAATATTCCAACAATTTTGAAATCGAATTTGTTAAGATTAAATAGACTATGGCTACCTTAATAATTATGCTTCCACCAAATTAGCCAAAATTGAACCATTCACGGGATAACACTTGTTTTCTTTCCATTTTTACTTAGAACTCTTGTTAATTTGGTCCTAAAGTTTGTTTTTGAATTTTTATTGTTGCTAAACACATTTTAAGGATTTATCTATGATATTATTCAATAAAAAATTCTAACTTTTATCGTTTTTCTTCCGTTGGATTCAAGAAAACTCTTATAGATTGAAGACCATGATCGACCTCATCACTTCCTTCCATGCGTCATAGCTTGCGTCTTTCACACTGTGCATTTGACGATTCCGGTCCATGACTCTCGCTTTCATCGCTGCCAGTCCTCTACCTCCATGACTCTGGCTTTTACTGCTGCCAGTCCTCCAACGCCAAAGACTCAGAAAATTCTCTATCTACCCTTGACTCTTTCCCTTGAGTCGCCCTCAAAATTAGAAGAGTTACCTTCATGCTCCAGGCGTAAAACAACTATCAGCATGTGGGCCCATCATGATGTTTATGTAAAATTCACTACGTCAATATGTAAAATTCACTCCGTCAATCACATTCAATTGTCGATTTTAGGTAGGCCAAATGTCATCTGATCCATATCTCAGATGGGCCAGACCACATGGAACAATGGGCCAAACCACATGACACATTGGGCCGGCCATAGGTTTGTGGGTGGGGCAACCATGGTGTGTATCTTTCAGCTAACCCGTTAATCAGGTTTAACTCGTGAAGATAAAGAGAAGAAAAATTCGGATGATACACTATGTGAACTTAGCAGTTTTGGGATAAATTTACATCGTTCCCATCAGTGTGGGCTATATGAGTTGTTAACCAGACTTAGCTTCTCTATGTACGGTCTAAATAGCGATTCTCGCCTAATAAACAGAGTGGATTTTAAATATACAACATGTGGACCCTACAGTGCTTGGGCGCTTTAAGCGTGGCATAAAGCAAGTGGTGTAGACAATTCAATCTCGCTTTCATTGCTGCTGCTCCAGACACCAGAACTCGCCAACGACCCAGCAAGTACTCTCTCGCCTCTGGATTCACTCAGGTACCCACTCAAAGGGAGTGTATTCTATTTGATACCAAACTCTGAGATCTAGGCTGTCTATCAGATAGGCTCCATAGTGTGGATGCGCCTGACCTGAAAAATCAGGCTGGTCCACATAGCACATGGGACATTTTTTTTTATTTTTTTTTTACGAAATGAGGCTGGTCCACTTATTAGATTGGACACCATTTACAAAATCAGGCTGGTCCACATAAGGTCAGGTTTTAATTTTGTTAAAGTGCCAACCATGGTTGGGTGATCCAAACCTTTGATGTGATGAGCCTCTCCTATATGGCGGATTGCCAAAATGAAAATCCCATGTGTAGAATAGTTGGCCTCTTTCAGGTGAATGTGAATATTTTTGCTTGTTATCGGTAAACTTGCTCAGCCACCTGTTGAAGCGTCACGATATTTCCAGCTGGGAGGTTTTGGTGTATGCGTTGTGCTGTCTGTAGCAGCGAGGCCCATTGTATCAACGGTTTAACTAAGGGGCTCGGATCAGGTACTACCCCCACAAGGACGCATGAGGAGACGGATGCATGAGGAGACGGATGCATGGCGCGTCACCATTGGCTGGCACAGCAGGCTCCACACCTTAGTATTAGTGGGATGTGACGGGTCTGACTGCTCTGTGTCAGACCCGAGGTGCGGGACCAGCTGTGTCAGCCAATGACAACGCGCCACGTAGGTGTCCATCTCTTCGCGTGTCCCGCTGGGAGTAGTACCTAATCCGAGCCCTTAATTAAGTAGCAATTCTCCAATGGTAGGCCCAAAATGGTTAAGTTCCTCGTTGGGCCAGCGTTCAGGACAAAGGAACCAAAATCCTGCGTCACACCTGTTGTACCAAAACACCTGAGCTTCACGGGGCCTCCAGGTTTTGGGTGTGAAATCCACTTCGTCCATCAGGTGCTGCCCTTGAATTTAGATCCTTGGACAAAAAATTATCCCAATCTCCAATTCATGGGCCACACCAAAGGGAAGAATGGGCAGGGAACAGAGACCATAGGTGTTACTGTGGGGGTGTTTATTCCATGCAATACTCACCATGATTAATAGACTGTTCAAAATTCAAGATCTAAATCTCAATCGGGACACACCTCTTGAACAGAAACGGATTGCATGGTGTGCCTTGGTGGTGTGCTCACGTCTCCAAGTTCTGTGGTCCCCACCATGAGGTAGGTTTTATATTCAAGCTGTCCGTCCATTTGGCAAGATCGTTATAAGGCTTGAGCCCAAAAATGAGACAGATCCAAAGATAAAGTGGACCACAGTGCAGAAAGCAGTGGGTATTGAACACATATCATTAAAACCTTTTTGCGGGTCACATAAGTTTTGGATCAACTTGATATTTGCTTTTACCCTTCATCCACGTCTGTGTGGCCTTATGGACAGGTTGGGTGGAAAATAAACATCATGGTGGCCTAGGAATGTTTTAATGGTGGAAATAACTAACCCTACTGCTTTTTGTGTAGTGGTCCACTTAAAAGCTTTGGATATGACTCATTTTTTGGCTCATGCCCTAAAATGATCTCCAAATGGATGGACGTGATCTACACTCTTTCGTTGTTGCGAACATGGTAACTTTTGTGTATGGTTATTTATTCAGAATGTACGGTGAAAAATTAGAAGCCTCACATCACATGATGTACGGAGTGGATTGCACACGCACAACACGAGCTTGGGTGGTAACCAAGGTGCCCCCCCTTTACGGCGCGGATTTCCTGCGAAAGCCTTGTGCTGGAAGTTACTGTGCTGGGAACCAAGGTGGGGCCCACAGTGATTTTTTTGATAAATTCATTCCGTCCATCCGTTTTGGGAGCTCGTTTTAGGACAGGTAAACAAAAATGAACCGGATTCAAGACTCAAGTGGGCCTCACTAAAGGAAAAGGTGGGTAGGTAAATTACTACCGTTGAAACCTCCCTGGGTCCACAGTGATGTTTATATGACATCCATACCGATCATAACGTCACCACTATTGGGATGAACTGGAAACACAAATATTATCCTTATTCGAAACTCCTGTGCCTCCACAAATATTTCAACTTTGGACGTTCAATCCTCACGTTTTCGGCCCACTTGAGTCTTGGATCCGGTTCATTTTTGTTCTCATGTCCTAAAATGAGCTCCCAAAACGGATGGACGTAGATTTATAAAAAAAAAATCACTTTGGCCCCACCTTGGTTCCCAGTGAAGGAACTTCTTTGCAGTAAATCCGCCCCCGTGTTTTACGCGCTGCCTACAGGGGATTCCGGTTCAAGACAAAGTGCTTGACTCTAGTCCCCAACGTAAAACACAAGTCGGTGAGCTACATCCCACTATAAAATGGAAGCATCCTCTCCTAACCCAAACACAAACCCGCAGCACTAGCAACTGAATTCCAAACATGTCCTCAAAGAAATTCCTTCTCTCTCTCTTCTTCTTACTTCTAATAGCTTCCTCCAATGAAGCATCATCCTCAGCATTTGAGGAAGCAAAAGCTCTCCTCAAATGGAAAGCCAGTCTCTCTCAAACAGAGGCTCTCCGTTCATGGTCCTTGTTTCCCATTGCCAACTCTTCTACCACCCGACAGAGCTCTCCATGCAACTGGACCGGAATCTCCTGCGATCACACACAAAGCGTAGTTGAAATAAATCTGCGGAATACGAGCTTGCAAGGTACACTTGGTAATTTCAGCTTCTCTTCATTTCCCAACCTTGTCCACCTCAATCTCAGCCAAAACTCAATCCATGGAACCATTCCAATCCAGATCGGTTCTCTTTCGAAACTTGTCATTCTTGATTTGTCGGCCAATCAACTGTCGGGGGCCTTGCCCCCTTCACTAGCTAATCTTACTCGCATTATGGTGCTCGACCTTTTTGATAACATGATAACTGGTGAAATATGCCCTCATTTCTTCGCCAATTGGACCAGACTCGTCATCCTCCATCTCCATGCCAATCAACTCACTGGTTTGATACCTCCAGAAATAGGAATGCTTAAAGGTCTCCTCATTCTAGGTTTGCTCAGAAACAATCTCACAGGTGGCATCCCTTCATCTCTGGGTAACTTGACCCAACTGACTCATTTGTACCTCAATTTGAATAGTATTTCAGGGCCAATCCCTCGAGAAATAGGAAATATGAGGAATCTGAAATTATTGTGGATTGACAGTAACCTTCTAAACGGTTCTATCCCTTCCACTTTAGGAAACTTGACCCAGCTGAGTCAGTTGCACCTCTTAAGGAATCATATTTCAGGGCCAATCCCTCAAGCGTTAGGAAAACTTAAGAAAATGCACCAGCTAGACCTGTCCAATAACCTTCTAACTGGTTCCTTACCCTACAGTTTAGGAAATCTAACTGAACTTCGCTTCTTATACCTTTGTGGAAATCAGATTTCCGGACAGATCTCTCAAGAAATCAGCGATCTTAAGAATCTGTACCATCTACAGATATGTAGGAATCGTCTTAGTGGTCCAATTCCTCCATCTTTCAGCAATTTGAGCAGCCTAACTTCACTCTCTCTATTTTATAATCAGTTATCTGGTTCAGTACCTCCAGAAATCTCAAATCTAACACGATTGGAGGCACTCTACTTGGATGGCAATAATTTCTCTGGCCACCTACCTCAAGTATGCCAAGGCAGATCACTCACACATTTTAATGCGGAAAGCAACCATTTCACTGGTCCCATCCCCGAAAGCCTGAGAAACTGCTCCACCTTAATAAGGGTTCGGCTTGAACATAATCAACTCACCGGAAATATATCCCAAGTTTTCGGAGTATATCCTGATTTGAGGTACATTGACCTGAGGTATAATAGATTGCATGGTGAGCTGTCGCCTAATTGGGGAAAATGTCGAAACCTAACGCTGCTAAAAATCTCCAACAACAATATTACTGGTAGAATTCCGCCGGAAATTGGGCAATTGAGTCAGCTACATGAGCTTGACCTTTCGTCGAACAACCTTGAAGGAAAGATTCCTATCAGCCTGGGGAGTTTATCTATACTTTACCACTTGAGTTTAGAGAACAACCAACTATCTGGTTGGGTTCCACCTGAAATTGGAAAACTATCCAAGTTGAACACGCTGGACCTATCAAAGAACAAACTAAGTGGGACAATACCTCAACAACTGGGAGACTGCTCCGAACTACGGTATTTGAAAATGAGCGAGAATTATTTGAATGGAAGCATTCCATTCCAGATTGGTAACCTAGGAAACCTACGGGATATATTGGATCTCAGTCATAACTTGCTTACAGGAGAGATATCCCAGCAGCTTGGGAAATTGAACATGTTGGAAAAGCTAAATCTCTCCCATAATTCGCTCTCAGGTTCCATCCCATCGTCATTCAAAGAGATGATCAGTTTATCTTCCATCGACTTTTCATACAATGATTTGGAGGGCCCTCTCCCTGATGGCAAGGCCTTTCATCAGGCTCCGTTAGATGCATTCATTGAAAACAAAGGTCTATGCGGTGAAGTAAAAGGTATGCTACCATGTAATTCCTCTTCAAAAAATCCTGATGGCACAAAGAAAGACCTCAAAGCCATGTTCTTCATCATTACTCCCATTGGGGCAGCAATATTACTTCTTCTATTCGTGTTTTTCCTCATTTATTTTATTTTTCTCCGGAGAACAAGAAATGTACTCAACGGGAATATCGAAGTGAACAATGGAAATCTATTTGCAATATGGAATTTTGATGGAAAGACCGTGTATGAAGACATCATCGCGGCAACAGAGGATTTCAATGACAAATATTGCATTGGGGTGGGAGGGTACGGGAGAGTTTATAAAGCAAATCTACAAACCGGTCAGGTAGTAGCTGTTAAAAAATTTAACCCGTTGGAACAGGGTGAGGAATCAGACCAGAGAAGTTTTAGAAATGAGATACAAGCATTAATAGAAATCCGACATCGCAATATTGTGAAGCTTTATGGGTTCTGCAAGCATTCTCGATGCTCATTTCTAACGTATGAATACATGGAAAGGGGAAGCTTGGCTAGCATCCTTGGTAGCAGTATGGAAGGAGCTGTAGAATTGGATTGGGTGAAGAGGATGAAGGTTATCAGTGGAGTAGCCCATGCTTTATCATACATGCACCATGATCGTACCCCTCCTATAGTTCATCGGGACTTATCGAGCAACAACATTTTGTTGGATTTGGAATTTGAGCCATGTGTCTCTGACTTCGGCACAGCTAGACTCATAAAACCGGATTCATCGAACTGGTCCGAACTTGCAGGCACTTATGGATACGTAGCTCCAGGTATGGTGAATAGTTGGTACATTGAGCCTAATTTCTTTCTTTCAATCTTTTTCCATAATGTTGCGTAAATGTTCTTATTATTTCAGAGAATATCATGGGATGTCGAATGTCTAAATTCATACTTAGAAGTGTTAAAATCACTGAAAAAGTTGCTTTCATTTCAATTGTCAATTAAAATGCCTAATTATCATCGTTTTCCTACTCATCTAAGGAGAAAATGTTTTTTAAGTCAAAATCTTATTTCAAATATTTAAATTCCATTTCCTCTTTTATTTCTCAGTTCATGGAAAGATAAGTCTACTTCAATTTTAATGGCATAAATGGTAAAAGGACTTGCTTATAATATATTTAATGACCTATATTAAATCAAATTTATATTGGTCATTAAAATTATAGGATTCTCTACTCAAAAGAGTTATAGATTTTTTTTATACAATTATAGAATTGCAGAGCTTGAATACATAATGATAGAAACATGATCTTATTTCTCCTTGGTGCAGAGCTTGCATACACAATGAGGGTGACTGAGAAATGCGACGTATATAGCTTTGGAGTCGTATCACTTGAAATCATAATGGGAAAGCATCCTGGGGATCTCATGTCATCCTTGGCATCATCAGGTGGCCAAGATACATTGTTGATGGATGTGTTAGACCAACGCATCCCGCCTCCCACGGCCAAAGGCATGAAGGATGTGGTTTGTGCAGCGATGTTGGCACTTGCATGCTTACATGCCAATCCTCAATCTCGGCCCACCATGCGGCATGTGTCGCAGGAGCTATCAGCAGGCAGGGTTCCCCTTACGGACGACTTCCACACAATTACGTTCTCTCAACTGTCGGATATCAAGGTATGATCGATTAAAATAGAAAGAGATGATAGGATAGAAATGGGAAATGGAATATGGTAGAGCCATTTCTACACAGCATACCTTGCAGTGATATGTGTCGATCAGAGCCATCCATCTAGTGGGCACTAGCATGGATTGCTTATGTTTCAGATATCAGATACATGAGGCAAACCTTTCCTACACATTTTCTCCAATTTCCTTGCTGATTTTTTGGCCATTAACCTCTTAACGAATATTTGGACATGGAACCTTTTTTTTTTTTTTCCTATGAGTCACTAAATTAAGGTATATTGACTCATTTAAAAATAGATAGATACACCTACACAGCTGGCTGCTGAGGGAATCGGGAACGCCCGATTGCGTCTTACCCCGTCCTACCCCGGCCCCCTCTGGAACAGGCAGGAGCTCCGAGTAGCCACATTGATGTATAGGTTTTATCTACACCGCCCTCCCATTTTTACATATCATTTCAGGATATAGGCTCAAAATTGATGCAGATCCAAGAAACAGGTGGACCACACAATAGGGATTAAAATGTTACCTTTGAAAAACTTCTTGGTGCCATAGAGGTTTTGGATCAAGCTGATATTTGTGTTTTCCCTTTATCCAGGTTTGTGTAACTTTATGAATAGTTTGGATGGCAAATAAACATCACGGTGGGCCCTAGGAAAGTTTCAACGGTGAGCATCATTACCACAATTTCTTCCTCTAGTTTGGTCCACTTGAGCCTTGTATTTGCCTAAAATTACACTGAAAAATTGATGGATAGTGTGGATAAAACCCATACATCATGGTGGCCACTCAGAGCTCCTGCTTGTTCCCTGCTTGAGACGGCACATCTCCAGCCGGGAATAGGCTGGAGCTCTGAGTGGCAACATTGATGTATGGGTTTTATCCACATCGTCCATCCATTTTTACGGATCATTTCAAGAAATATGCCCAAAATTGAGGCAGATCCAAGACAAAGGTGGACCGCACAAAGGGGATTAAACTCTAACATTGAAACCTTCTTAAGTTTTGGATAGAGCTTATGTTTCTGTTTTTCCTTCATCCAGGTCTATGCAACTTTATGAGTAGGTGGGATGGCAAATAAACATCACAAAGGGCATTAGGAAAGTTTGAACAGTGAGCATCATTATCACAACTTCCTCTAATGTGGTAAGTTAGTGGGCATTAGGAAAGTTTCAACAGTGAGCATCATCATCACAACTTCTTCCTCTAATGTTGTAAGTTAGCTTTGTATTTGCTTAAATTTTGTTATATTTCATGGCATGGAGAAATAGATGGACAGTGTGGATAAAACCCATACATCACGATGGCCACTCAGAGCTCCTGCCTGTTCCCAGCTAGAGATGGGCAGGGACACAGCGCAATCTGCGTTCTCGGCCTTGACTTTCCATTTCATACCTACCCTGCCGCTTCTTCGATGACAAGTTGGTTCTCCTTATATGTTAATTGCGGAGTGCGGATCCTCTATGTTGAAGGCAAATGAAAATTCAGTGACAAAGTTTTGAGTGAGGATCGTCTGTGTTGAATACACAGAAAAATTCAGTGCCATCTATCCTCATTGATACACGTCATAGCCAATGACATCAGCTAAAAAACCAGCCGATTTTCTCTCTCACGTTTGGATTGCGTGCTACACAACCCACTTTTACAGTGTGGAATTTCCCTGTTCCTCATCCTAATTTATCTGTTAGATCAGAACCATCCATCAATTTTTTCAGATTATTCTAAAGCATAAGATAAAAAATGAAGCACATCCAATGCTCAAGTGGACCACACAACAGAAAGTATGGGATTAAACGACTAACGTTGAAACCTTCTTATGGTCCACTTTGAGCTTTATTTGCCATCTAACCCCTTCATAAGGTCACTTAGACCTTGATTCAGGGAAAACACAAACATCAGCTTGATAAGAGCTTTCTATTGCAACAAGAAGTTTTCAATGGTAGGTTTTCATTTCCCACTCTTTCCCGTCGTGTGGCCCACTTGAGCCTTGGATCTGATTTATTTTCAGCCTAGTGACTAGAAGGTATGAAACAAAATGATTGGACTGTGTGGATCTAATACATACATCATGATGGACCCCACAGAAGTTCCACCTTTCAACTGTTCCAGTTTCTAGAGCGGAATTTCTCTGTGTGCGAAATTTACCCGGGCCCATGATAACTTATTTCTTAGATCCACACCGTCCATATAATTTTTCAGATCTTTCCAGGTTATAAACCTAAAAACAAGTTAGATCCAAAGCTCAACTGGGACACACCATAGGAAACAGTGGAATTGATGCTACCACTGAAAACTTCTTAGGGCCCAGACGGCTCTGATCAAGTAGATATTTGTGTTGTACCTCGGCTCTGATCAAGTAGATATTTGTGTTGTACCTTCATCCAAGTATGGGTGGACTTATGAACTGGTTAGATGTTAGATAAAGCCTCACGCTTGGCCCGAGGAAGGTTTCAACCAAAGTTTGTGTAATCCTGACTACTTTCTTTTGGTGTGGTCCACTTGAGATTTGTATGTACCTTATTTTTGGAACCATACTCTAAACCTATTTGAAAAAATTGATAGACGGTGTGGATGTAAGACAAAGGTTATGGTGAAGGGCGGCAAAGTTGCATACGTGAAAAGATGTGCTATGTAGCACGCAATGTACCCCAAGAGACAAATACGGGATATTCTGTGATGGAGATAATGGAAATGACGTGGCCGAACGAGAAGCGACCGCACTGTAATTTACTGTGCTTTCAACACAGACGAGCCGCTCTCCATAGTTTTTCATTGGTACATGTTATGTGTGAAGATGCCAACTCACAAAACACGTGGATTTTCTCCCAGGAATAGATTGCCTATTACACAACCTGACTTTTCACGTGTGGAACTTCTCTGGGCCCACCATGATTTATGTATTAAATTCATATCATTGATCATTTTTCCATATTATTCTAGAGCATTAGTAAAAAATTACGCACGTACAAGGCTCAAGTGGACCACATCACAGAAAGCAATGGGGATTGAACAACAAATGTTGAAACCTTCCTAGGGTCCACTGTAAGGTTTATTTGCCATCCAACGTCTTCATCAGGTCACACGGTCCTAGATGAAGGGAAAACACAAATATCAACTTCATCAGAGGTCTCTATGGCCTCGAGAAGTTTTCAATAATAGACGTTCAATTCTCACTTTATCCTGTAGTGGGGCCCACTTGAGCCTTGGATGTGCCTGCTTTATTGTCTCATGTCCTAAAAGGTATGGAAAAAATGGATGGACGGTGTTGATCTAATACATACATCATGATGGGGCCCACAAAAGTTCCACATGTCAACATTGCGGTTTTCTTCTCTGTTCAGCTAGCAACGGAATTTCTTGGCGCGTGAAATTTATGTGAGCCCCATGATGATGTATTTTTTAGATCCATACCGTCCATCCACTTTTTCAGATCATTCTACCATTTGAACCTAAAAACAAAGCAGATCCAAAGCTTAAGTGGACCATACCACAAGAAACATTAGGAATTGATGCTACCATTGAAAACTTCTTAAGCCCGCAGACCCACTCACACCTCGAAAAAGTTGATGGATGGTGTGGATCTAACACAAAAATCCTGTTTGGCCCGTGAAAGTTCCACCTGTTAAAAATTCTGTTGTGTGGGAGGCAATCTACTCAGGGGAGAGATATTCAGCGTATTTGGTAAGAGACGGAAATGAGGTGTACCAGTGATAAGCGCGGGCACTGGAATTTCCTGTGCTTTGAACAGATCCACTCATTTCAGTTTCACTGCTGTTTCATTTCCTCAAATAAAGGCGCGGAGTGCCGAAGACACAGGCAGTTCCTGTAGTTGGAAGCTGTGCGGGGTCCACAGAGATGCTTGTGTCAAATCCACTACGTACATCAGTTTTGCACAATCACAATAAGACAGGATTCTAAAAATCAGGCAGATTCATAACTCATTTGGGTTGTACCACACGAAACAGTGGGGATTGAATGGCCACCATTTGAAACTTTGTAGGGGCTACAAAAGTTTTGTATCATGATGATATTTGTGCCTACAGTTTATTTGGGTGGTAATAACCCTGTGAACAGTTTGGTTGGCATATAAGCATCATGGTTCGGGTCGAAGAAGGTTTCAATTGTGAGTGTTTCCGTTCCCACTGTTTTGTTTGGTGTGGCCCACATGAATTTTGGATCTGCCTGAATTTTTTTATTCTTGCCCCATTGTGCTCTTGCAAAACTGATGGCCGGAGTGGATTTGTCAAAGGCGTCTCTGTGGGCCTCATACAGCTTCGGACTACAGAAATTTCTTATGCAGATAGATGAGAGATCTGGATCATTCAATTCTTTAGCTCTATTGTGATGGGGCACATGCAATCTGCGTCCTTGAATAGAATGAAATTGATATAGTGCTAACCAGCAGCTTCTAAATTAGTTATCAACTGCTCAATATTCATACATGCAACAGATGACCATTTTGGATGGGAAATATGCCAAACAAACGCAACTAAGCTGCCGGTTGGATAAGTTGTGCCTCATGAAATGTGACCATTGATTGATAGTTTTGCATGTAATCCTCAGAAATATTCCTTAAATCAGTAGCTCGAAAACTTACTTTTGAGGTGCCGTGTGATGCATCCACAGCTGAGCCTAATAGATGGGAAGCGGATTGCGTCCTTCCTCAGTAGATCTGTGGAGCTAGAGCTGATAGAACTGAAATATGGAAGAGAGCCCTCTCTTTTGTATGCACAATTTGGACTGTCCATCAAGTGTAGCCTATCATGGACAAGTCGCCATTAAAAGCTTTCACTTGTTTGTTGATGTCGAAGTGTGTGTATTTGTATTCCTACATGTTCATCTTGTAGTGGAAGCACGTGGCTGTTTATCAATCTTACTTATTTCTTATATGTTTATATTGAAGTATGCGTTTAGTTTGGTCCCTTTTGCATTATATAATATTAGAGATCAACAAATGGAAAGCAATACAAATTCCGTTCTGTTTACTGGAGGAATTATGAATCCATGAGCCAAGGACAAGGCAGCATAATTTTGTTTAAGCTGTATACATGGGACCAACAGTTCGGTGATCTGAACCATTGTTCTATTGTGCCCCACATTGGATGTACATTTCAGAAAAAAAAAGAAAAAAAAAAAAAAGGAAGGAGACAGACTAAACACACCCTTCATTTGGTTTCTGGTCCAACTGCCTCTTCCTGCTGTTTCTATTCCCGCCTGCCCCTAATTTGGACGTGAATTGCCTATACCGTTGCCAATAGAAACTTCCTGAAGGCAGAAGCTATTTGGAGTCCCTGTGAGTAATCCACTCCTTCCATCAGTTTTGCAAGTCACAATAGGACAGGAAGCAAAAAAAAAAATGAGACAAATCTATAACTCAGGTGGTCCACATGACATGGCAAAGTGAGAATGGAAATGCCCACCGTTGAAACCTTCGGGGGACACAGAAAGTATTGGATAAGCTAACATTTATGTTTTTTATTCATCCCAATTAGAATAACCCTATGATCGGTTCGGATGACATATAAAAATCATGATGGATTCCAGGAAGGTTGCTGAGTTCAACTGAGAGTAGTTAGAACATTTGCAATAAAGACGTTTGTACAGTCTGATGCTCATCCTCCACTTTTCAGACGCACGGGACAATTTTCCCTTCGGGTTAACCTCATGCGTACATACGGGATAGAGCATAATGTAGTGCTTTTTAAAAAACGCTATGAAAAGGAAGTCTAACTCTTTAGAAGTCTCTCTCCATCCGATGTGAGACTAAGTGTACACTCAAAAAGGTGAAAACACACTTTGCAGTGTTTTGTTTATATTTTACTTATTTATTTTCGTAATATCCCAACAGATAGTTTATTACTTGTGAGACTCATAACATGCATAATTCACTCTTTCCTCACATTGAGTTGCTGGAAACAGAGATAATAAAAAAAGATAAATCATGAAGAGAGCTAGATAAATCACTGATTTTATTTCTTCCTTGCATAGCCAGCATACACAATGAGGTTGACTGAAAAATGTGATGCGTATCTAGAAGAAATAAGGGGAAGGCATCCAAGTGAACTCGTCTCCTATTAATCATCATTAGGTGATCGAAAGATACTCCTTTTTTTTTTTTCCTTTTTTTGAGCAATACGAATAAAATTTATTGCAAGAGAGGCCAAAGCCAGTACATATAAAGAAAAAGAAAAAACTATACGACTTTCCCCAAAACACCTGTTACTAATGGATGTTCTAGACAAACAACTCGCTCTTCCCAAGTTAAGGACACAAAAGGAAGTGGGTTTTTGCAATTATTCTAGCACTTGCATGCATACGTAACATTCCAAAATCTCAATCAACAATGCAGGATGTTGTTGGGTGAGCCTTCAAACATGTGCACGTTTGGGTGCTCAGACCGGTCGGGCGACCAGTCTGATGTGCTATGGCCCAGATGCACGCACGCTTCAGACAGTTTTTGAGTGCCTAGACCGGTCGGCCAACCGGTTTGGATGGGGCTCCGACCGGTTGGGCGACCGGTCAGCTATGAGGCAGAGTGTTGATGAAATCCCCTGGACTGTATTGTGCATTGGCCAACCGGTCAGCTGTGCGAGCGGATTTCTTGCGTAATCCGCAGTACTGCGTAAGGTGTTTCTAATTTCGAATTTCTGCTTATTTAAGGAGTTGTAATCCGTCTTAGATTAGTATCCTAAGGTGTCCAAGGTTTCCTATTTGTACTAGGAAGAGGGGAGAGGTGTGTGTGAGAGAGAACTTGGAGTTTTCTCTGTTTTTCTTTGCTTATGGGCTGTCAATCTCTATAATCTTCTAATATTCATAGTGGATCGCTTTGTGCCGTGGTTTTTACCCCGTTGAGGGGTTTTTCCACGTAAAATTTGGAGTCTCTTGTGGTGAGTGCTTGTGTGTGATTGATTGCATCTTGTTTCTCATTTGATTTCGCATTGCTTCACGCGCTCGGCGTTCCGCTTCCGCTGCCGGCTTTCCCAACAAGTGGTATCAGAGATAAAGTTGGGGTGGAGTAGATTCGAATCTGAGACGAGAAGATAGGATCGGGCGCAAGGTTCAAGGTAGAGAAGTTCTCCGGGAAAAATAACTTTGAGCTATGGAAGGTGAAGGTTGAATCCTTCCTGGTTCAGCAAGGGCTTGATGAAACTCTTGGAAAGCAACCCAAAGCTATAAAGGACGATGAGTGGACGAGGCTCGACAAGAAGGCTAGAACCTCAATCCTGTTAAACCTTACGGATGATGTTCTCTATCATGTCATGAAGGAGAAGACTGCAGCTGAAACGATGGCGAAGCTAGAGAAGGTTTATGCCAAGAAATCTCTAGAGAATCGCATGTACGTGTTGATGTAGTTGTTCACCTTAAGGATGGCTGAGGGAACGGAGGTAGAGGACCACCTGAGCATGTTCAATAGGCTTGTTTGCAAGTTGGTGGAGATTGATAAACCGATGAAGGATGAGTATCAAGCATGCATCCTGTTGAATTCTCTTCTAGAATCATATGAGTCGTTCAGAGACTCTGTGTGCGTAGGGAGGGAAACCATAAGCGTCGAGACCGTTATCTCAGCCCTCCAATCGAAGGCGATGAGAAAGAAAAGCGGTGACGTGGCTTCGCATTATTCCTCAAAGGCACTGGTTATGAGGGGAAGAAGTTCTAAGCATGGAGGATATTCAAAATGGGGATCTAGAGCTAAGGGCAAAGGTAAAGCTAAGGTGAAGTGTCGGAATTGTGGCCAGGAAGGCCACATGAGAGGGGATTGTCAGAATCCCAGGTTGAAGCAAGAGAAGTATGAAAATTCTTCTGAAGATGGAGCCAATACCTTAGAGGACGGTGGCGATTTTAGTAAAGGTCTGACTGTATCTGGCAAGGGATCTCACGGTAGCGAGTGGATCCTTGATTTAGGGGCTTCATGTCACGTTTGTCCTGACTGGAGTTCATTCACGACATACAGGGAGTATGGTGGAGAATCGATGTTTGTGGGTGATGGAATCGCTCATAAGGTTATGGGTATTGGTACCGTGCGCATCAAGATGTTCGATAGGGTCGAACGAGTCCTAGAAGATGTGAAGCACGTTCCCAAGATGAAGATGAATGTGACTTCTCTTGTTGTACTCGAGGCGAAAGGGTGCGTGTTTATCGGCCGCGATCGTTGTTGTGAAGTGATGAAGGGGGCACTCATGTGTATGAAGGCACGGAGGTGTGGCCATCTTTACATGTTGATCGGGAGCACAATTCACGGTGGACCTGCGGGAGAGGTAGCTAGATCCACGGTTGCTCATATGTGGCAAATACCTAAGGGCCACATGAGAAGAGCGAAAAATGGCGTGAATTTGCAAGGTTAGGGTCGATAGTGGCACAAGAAGCGGTGGAGCTATGATTGAAGATGAGATGACGTTGCAAGGATGTGTTGATTCGACGTTTGAAGCATCGGTGGAGATTGTTGGGTGAGCCTTCAAACATGTGCACATTTGGGTGCCCAGACCGGTCGGGCAACCGATCTGACGTGCTATGGCCCAGATGCACGCAAGCTCCAGACAGTTTTTGAGTGCCTAGACCGGTTGGCTGATCAGTCTGGATGGGGCTCCGACCGGTCGGGCAACCGGTCGGCTGTGAGGCAAATGTTGATGAAATCCCCTGGATAATATTGTGCATTGGCCGACCGGTCAGCTGTGCGCGCGGATTTCTTGCGCAGTCCGCAATACTGCGCAAGGTGTTTCTAATTTCGGATTTCTGCTTATTTAAGGAGTTGTAATCCGTCTTAGATTAGTATCCTAAGGTGTCCAAGGTTTTATATTCATACTAGGAAGAGGGGAGAGGTGTGTGTGAGAGAGAACTTGGAGTTTTCTCTGTTTTTCTTTGCTTGTGGGCTGTTAATCTCTATAATCTTTTGATATTCATAGTGGATCGCTTTGTGCCGTGGTTTTTTACCCGTTGAGGGGTTTTTCCACGTAAAATTCGAAGTCTCTTGTAGTGAGTGCTTATGTGTGATTGATTGCATCTTGTTTCTCGTTTGATTTCGCATTGCTTCAGGCGTTCGGGATTCCGCTTCCGCTGTCGGCTTTCCCAACAGATGTGTCTCAGGAACTATCTACTAGCAGGATACCTATTCCCGAGCATTTCCACACAACAACGTTGTGTCAGCTATTGATCTCAAAACATAACCGGGTAGTTAGGTTCTTATACTGTATTTGGTCCAAATGCACTGGCCAACCCAAATCATGTACTAGCCTACTCTTTTTCTTGGAATAAGTTGATGTTGGAGTGTGTATACATGTGATATTCTTGTTTCCAAGATAACAAATTATTAGAACAGGGTGTTTTTAAAAGAAGATATTCATCACTTTCCAGCATCAATACTCCAAGGAGTAACCTCCTATGTACATGATTGACGGCTGACAAGATCACATTGTGAAGCTTTGACCTACTCGTGTCCCTTTAGGCCAGAGGATCTTGCTAGGGTCCACTATTTGATCAAGCAATGTACCAGATTTTTTTTTTTTTTTTTAAATCTGCTGAGTATATAAAATCAAAAGGGAGCTATACAAACTACAGGCATTCGGGCTGGCCACCCGCAACAAAAAGGAGCCAGGCCAGCCTATCATATACCTCTATGAACACCCCAACCCCTGGGAAGCCCAAGGCCTAGAAAGCCCAAAGAAGAAGTGGATATGAAAACAAAAGAGAGCCGGCCCAAAACGAATCCAGAGCCAGAAAATGGCAAGGCAGCTGCAGGAGGGCTCAATCCCTGATCTTACCCAAGCCTAAACGGTCCAAAAACAACTCTCCTCGAGCCGTTGCCGGGAGGCCAGCAGAATTCTCGAAGATCCTTCGCACCTGAGATTCGCTACCCTCCCTCGCAAGCGCATCAGCAACTCCATTCGCCTCTCTAGGAACGAAAAGGAAACTGATATTCTTATCTTTACCCAGATTGACGATCCTCGTCGACCAATACCACATATTCCAGGAGGGGATTCTGTTATTGGCGAGCGCATTGACCATGCAAAGCGAGTCGCTTTCCACAACTATTCTCGTATATCCCCTTTCTACCCCTTGTGCGAGCCCTTCCTGAATCACTCGCAGTTCCGCTGTGCCATTGGAACCTATTCCATAACCTCTTGAAACGGCAAACAGGAAATTCCCTTTAGAGTCTCTACCAATCCCTCCTCCCCCCGAGAGGCCCAGGTTCCCTCTAGAAGAACCATCGACATTAATTTTGATCCATCCCTCTTCTGGCCTTGCCCACCTTACAATGCTCGAGCTTCTCCTTTTCTCGGTTTGGAATTTTAGCCCCAGCTCCTGGAGGGCCATTTGCCTGACAAGGCTCGAGTTCTTGGCGGGGGGAAGATCCGAGGCAATGCGGCATAACCAGCTTCTAACCCTGAAAATTATCTTATCTGCTCCCACCTTTTCGCCTTCAAATCTCATAGCGTTTCTCGCATTCCAAATTTCCCACATAATAATGCTAGGGAGGATGCCTTTAAGGACTCCCCAACTGTCCGAAGACGTCGCCATTCTCCACCATTGCTTAGCCCTCTCCACTGTCGATTGGCCGTTGATGAGGGAAATGTCCATTTGGGAGCTGAAGAAGGACCAAATAGAAGAAGCTAGCTGACCGTTCGAAAGAAGATGATCCAGCGACTCCACAGCTGGGGACCCGCCGGGGCCACAACACTCACACTTGGAAGCGAGGGGGATGCCTTTAGCTTGAATCCTACCGTCGACTGGGACGGCTCCTTGAATCACTTTCCACATGAAAACAACAATTTTGGGGGGCGTTTTCGTATGCCAAACCCACTTGGACCAGCTCTTGGGCGTTCCTGCTGGCCTGCAGCAATGTACCAGATTTGTTTAAAGGGAGTTCTGTTTTAATTCAATCCCATTCATTCCAACAACTTGTTTTGAGCTCTTTTTTTTTTCCAAAAAGTGGGAGCACACCACCTGTAACTTTCTTGATTGGAAAATTGGTTGTACATTCATTTGGGTGGGCACTACAAAAAAGAATTGTACCTCACCTATCATTTACTATCCATATATAGCACTGTGGACCCTCGCCGATTTTCCGCGCTCCCACACGACGTTCTTCTCCCTTCCCCTTTCCTTTCGGAAAAGAAGGAGATGAGGATGCGTGAGTGCGAAATCGCCGTTTGTTCCACTGGCTTGCCTCGTTCTCGAGGGCTTCGTTTGGTTGTCGTGTTAAGCTGGATATGTTTAAATGAGTTTATATAAGACCAGAGTCGCCACTAGCCAGTTACTTCGAATCTACAGTCAGCTAGACCCCGTAGAAACGTTAGAGAAGGGAATCCGAAGATTCCTTCCTCTAAAATGACTCCTGTTGATCTGCGGCCAGAGATTCAAGGTAAGGGATCACGGTTACAGGGTGGGAAGAGGTTAAGCACCCCACACACTGCCCGTACCGAAGTACGGTCTCTACTTCACAGAATCGATCGAATACTTGAAAGTTTAGTTTAATCCTCGTATATTCTCATGGATGGCATGATGCATGAATGCGGGTCTGAACAGTAAGAGTTTCTGATGGGCAGGTTCCAACAACGGGCAAGCCCAGAGCGTACGCTCGAACTGACAGGTGCTTTATGCGAGATGATGCATGCTGTGTGCTTGAATATTCAAAGTGCTTATAGTGATATGTACGTGAATGCAGGTCTGAACAGTAAGAGTTGCTGATGGGCAGGTTCCAACAACGGGCAAGCCCAGAGCATACGCTCGAACTGACAGGTGCTTAATATAAAGACATATGCAGTGTGCTTGAATAATCAAGGTGCTTGTAGTGAAGCAGGGGGGTTGGAAGAAAAGTAAATGTTGCACTTATGCTAGATGCAAATGAGATGATGCTGGAAAAGAGTAGCTGGGTGGACGGAGGTGTCGCAAGGATTGGCTTCGAGTGGCTGGATCAAGATTTGGATGGCTTGGGAGGCTTGGACCAGTGGTCAGGCTGGGCTGGACCAGGGCTAGACTCTCCTCACTCGGGCTCTCCTTGGTGGAAAAATGGGCTAAGGGGTGGATGAGGACTCGGACCGCACCCGGACTGGCTGGACTTGAAGGGATGTTGAAATGAGAAGGGGAGGGGGGTATTTATAGCAGCAGAGAGTGGCAGTTTGCGTAATTTTTTTCGGACGGCCTGCTATGGGCCGCCCGTACGGCCGCTCCTCGGTTTCCAACGAGTACGGCCGCTCTCTCGGGGCTGCTGTTGGACTCGCTGGTCGACTCAGTGAGTTGACCCAGCGGGTCGACTCGGTGGTTTGACTCGACGGGTTGACTCGACGGATTGACTCGGTGGGTTGACTCGGTGTTTTGACTCGACGGGTTGACTCAGCGGGTTGACTCAGTGAGTTTGACTTTTTGGGGATTTTTTGACTGGCTTTTTTTTCTGGTGGGTTTTTCAGGCTGATGTTTAAGACTGGGTTGACTGGGTTCAGGCTTGATCTGGGCTATGGAATGGGGCTTACAAGGGTGAGTTTGGCTGAGTTTGGACTTGGGATTTAGGGGTATGGTCCTCCATTCAACCAGCTATCTCTACCAACAGTGTAGCCGAAGGTGGGGTGTCTACAAGCACTAAATACCAAATATGTGAAAAACAAAGACTAGACCTATAAAAAAACCAACTTATCTCATCAGGCCACTTCGAACAAAAAATCCCACAACTGCTGGAGAAACAGCAGACGTAAACATCAAGACACCATAGCTTCCATAATAGGGCAGCAGCTTTGTGCATCGCAGCAACCTTAGGGCTTGTATGGTATGTGGGGTTAAGTGGGATTAGCTGGGAGGGAATTGCATTGGGTATTGTGCAAATTCCATGCGGGGTTTGGAGGCGATGGGAAGCGTTGGGATCAAGTGGGATGGAATTACATTTGGTCCCGTGTGGGATTTCTGGTGGATTTGAAATCCACTACATACATGGGCCCCAAATTGATGCATGTGTTGTATCCATGCTGTCCACCCATATGCAGCCTTTGCTGGGAAAACCGACAGCCGAAGCGGAAGCCAAAACGCACGGAACAATCCAAGATCAAACGAGTAAACAAGATGCAATCAAGCCACACACAAGCATTCACCACAAGAGAATCTGAATTTATATGGAAAAACCCCTCAATGGGTAAATAACCACAGTACAAAGCGATCCACTGTGAATAACAGAAGATTGCAGAGATTGACAGCCCACAAGCAAGGAATAAATAGAGAAAACCCCAAGTTCTCTCTCACACAACTCTTTCCCCTCTTCCTAACACGAATACACGATTAGGAAACCTTAGACACCTTAGGATACTAATTAAATCCGGATTACAACTCTTTAAATAAGCAAAACTCCGAAAATAGAAACATCTTGAGCAATACTGCGAGCTACGCAAGAAATTAGCGTGCACAGCCAACCGGTCGCACATTGCACAGTAATAGTCCAGGGGAAAAACATCACACAGACCCGTCTTTGCCTCACTACTGACTAGTCGTCCGACCATTCGGAGCCCCCTCCAGATCGGTCGGTCGACTGGTCTAGGGCAACACAGGGATATCCAGGGGCCTGCTGTGCATCTGGGCTATTCGGCCAAACCGGTCGCCTGACCGGTCTGAGCACCCAAAACATGCACAGTTTGAAGGCTCCTCCAACAATCTCCACTGAGGCTTCAAACAATGAATCAACACCATCCTCGCAACGTCATCTCATCTTGGCGCAACCCTAGGCGGGACGAGATCGAGCACCGTCTCTCTCGTAGGATAATCGATCCGAATCCACAGATCAATCGAACAACAGTTCAATCTTCCTTGATTGCTCAAGGGGTAGCTTGAAGAACACAAGCCGAACAGAGATAAACTCAAGAAGAAATTCTATTAAATTTGCATAATAATCCTTAATAACGAAATTAAATCCCTATTTATATCCTCTAAACCCTAAACCTCATATCCAAGGTGTCCTTATTGCAATAGGAAAGAAAAACAATCGAATTAGAAAGAAATTTTAAGAAATTTGGAAATCTACACGGACTTGCTGGACACTGACCGGCCGATCGGCCAAGGGTCTGGCCGGTCGGACTATAGTGTAAAAACAGTCCAGAGAGTTTTGACTCTCTCTAGAAGGGGGATCAACCGGTCAACTGGCCGGTCGGGGTAGGTCGAACTAGATGGTCCGGCCGGCCGGATTGGACAAAAATAGTCCAGGGGGTTTAGGCTTTTGTGCTCTTGGGGTCCGATCGATCGGGCAAGGGTTCGGCTGGTCGGATGGCCGGTCGGTAAGAGGAAATTTGGCGTCGTCTTTGAGGTCTTGGGCCCACTTTGGTGGTCTTTCGCTGATCCTTCGTGCGGTCCATCCTGAACATGTAGAGGTCAGCTACACCCTCTACATCAGTCGCCCCTCCCTGAAAAGAATTCGACCTCGAGTTCATGTTATCGTCTGATTCATGATATTCGTATAAGTCGACGACGTTGAATGTACTAGAGATGTCAAACTCTTCGGGGAGATCAAATGCATAAGCGTTGTTGTTGATCTTTCAAATGATAGGAACCAATCCAATCTTCTTATACTTGAACTCGTTGTATGTGCCGGAAGGAAAGCGTTCCTTGCGCAAGTGAACCATGACTTGATCACCGACTTCAAAGATTTTCTCACGGCGATACTTGTCGGCGTCTTGCTTATACTTCTGATTTAAAATTGACAACTTGTCTCGGACTTCCATATGTGCTTCTTTGATTCTTTCGGCCATGTTTTCCGCTGCTATGCTTCTTCCTTTAATGGTCGGCAAAGGTACTAAGTCGAGCGTATGACGGGGATTTCACCCTTACACCACTTGGAACGGTGACTTCCCGGTTGACCTATTCGTCATATTATTGAAGGCAAATTCAGCTTGAGGTAGGGCCAAGTCTCATTGCTTCGTTTTCTCCCCTGAAATGCTTCGAATGAGATTTCCCAACGTTCGGTTCACCACTTTAGTCTGCCCATTTGTATGTGGATGATACGCACTACTAAACTGGAGTTGTATGCCGAATTTACTCCATAAAGTACACCAGAAATGACTGACAAACTTCGTGTCTTGATCCGATGTAATGGTCTTTAGAACCCCGTGCAATCGCACAACCTCCATGAAGAATAATTTGGCTACGTTTGAAGCGTCAAACGTCTTCTTGCACGGAATGAAGTGGGCCATTCGAAAATCTGTCTACCACCACGAACGCAGAATCGGCACCTCTTTGTGTTCGTGGGAGACCCAAGATGAAATCCATGGAGATATCCTCCCACGGACCCTCTGGCACTGGCAATGGAGTGTAAAGGCCTGTATTCTGGGATTGTCCTTTTGCAGTTTGACAAATGTGATACCGCGCTACCATCTTCCACACATCCCGGATTAGATGAGGCAAATAATAACGCTCCTCCACCAGGAGTTTTATCTTGTCGCGACCCAAATGGCCCCCTAAGCCACCACCGTGTAGCTCGAGTATTATTTTGTCGCGAAGGGAATATTGCGGAATGCATAATCGATTTTCATGAAATAGGAATCCGTCTTGAATATGAAAATCACCGAGGTGGTCGTTCTTACATTGAGCCTATGCTTCCTTGAAGTCTTCATCTTCGGCATATAATTCTTTGAGGCAATCAAACCTAGTCACCTCACTAGATAATGTAACAAAGAGGGAGGCTCGGTGGCTCAATGCATCGACTACTTTATTTTGTTGCCCCGACTTATGTTTTAACATAAAAGTGAATTCCTGCAAAAAGGCAACCCACCTAACATGTACACAACCAATGTTAGCTTGACTATTGATAAACTTTAAAGCTTGATGGTTGGTGTTTAGGATAAACTCCATCTACATGAGGTAGTGTGGCCAATGCCGGAGAGCTTGTACTATGGCAAACAATTCTATCTCGTATGTGGACCACTTCTTCCTCACATCACTAAGTTTTTCACTATAGAAGGCTACCGGCTTACCTTCCTGAGATAGCACTGCCCCAATTCCCACATAGGACGCATTGCAATCTACTTCAAAAACCTTGTCGAAGTTTAGTAATACAAGGACCGGAGTTTAGGACAACTTGTGCTTGATTTCAGCAAAACTTCGATCGGCTTCCTCATTCCATTGAAAGGGTCCTTTCTTCATACAATCCTTTTCTGGAAATGGTTGAAACTCAAGTGGGCCACTGTAACACCCCGTACTTCCTGTAGTCGGGTGTTACCATGAGAATCCAAAGTATATGTGTATGTGTAATGCCCTTCCGTGACTCTTTCGTCAATGTGTGTGCGACTCCTGGTACCCTAGACTGGCAGTGCGTAGTTCGCACCCAAATGACCAATGTCCTGAGATCCCGAAACCTCTATCATATTGACTATGCCGTCCTCACGATCGCAATGGCGAAAACAGTGCGTCGATCTGATACCCGAGCGCAAAGATATGGACATTTAATCAAAACACCCAAAAAAATGTGGTTGTGCACACTCGTGTGGGGCCACCCAATGTGGGGCCCACTACACGGTCTCCTTTGCAATTAATATATATATATATATATGTAATAAAATAATAAAATAATGAAAAATAATAAAATAATAAAAAGTACAAAAAAGAGAGGAAGGTAATGTGGGGTCCATGTCACCCCCATTCCCTCTCCATGCCTTGTTTAAAAATAAAAAATAAAAAAAAAAGATTATAAAGGAGGGTGGGAACGTGCATACCCTCACCCCCCTTCTTCCATATCCTTTCATCCATTCATATAAAGAGAGAGTGTGTGTGTGTGTGTGGCAATTTTGGTGGGCCATCATCAACCTCCTATTCTATCTCAACCATCCATCCGCTTCAACCGTCAAGATTGACCTTTGATCAAGGAGATCAAGGTGAGTACACCCCTCCACCTTTCATTCCCTTTGATTTCCTCATTGTCTTTATTTGTGATGAATCAAGGTGAACCATAGATGTGGGCCCCGCTTTGAGGAAACGTATGCCATCTAGAGCTCCTTGTCATTTGATGGCATGGATGGAGAAAGAGAGAGAGAGAAAGAGAGTGAGAGAGGAGATGCTGGAAACAGCATCCCGACCGACGCTGTCTGTTTGGGGGCCCCACTTGTGAGTCCCACCTTGATGTATGTGACTAATCCATGCCATCCATTTGTTTTTCCAGAACATTTTAGGCCTTGGCCACAAAAATGATTAAGATCTAAATCTCAAGTGGGTCATACTAAAGAAAACAATGGCAACGGTTGAAACCTTCTAAGGCCACTGTGATGTGTGTATGCTATGAAACCTGTCCAAATTTGTACTCACTGGGCCCACTATAAGATGGCCAACCCGGTGGATGGATTGGATTTATTGCATGGACCCCACCTCTTTATTATTTCAAAAAGAAAAGCATAATAATAAATTAATAAAAGAAAAGGAAGTTGTTGGAGTGGCATCGGAAAATGGATTTTGGGCTTGAAAATGGCCCCACATGTGGGAACCACTATGTTATATCCACGCCGTCCATCTGTCTCTCCATATCATTTTAGGCAAGGGGCCAAAAAATGAAGAAGATCTAGATCTCAAGTGGGCTGTGCCGGAAGAAACAATACAGACCGTTGAAACCTTTCCAAGGCCCACTATCATGTTTTTGTACAACAAAACCTACTCAAATCAGGGCTCGTTAGGCCCACATTAGGCTGGCCAATCTGATGGACGAATTGGATCTCCCATGTGGACACCACCGTGTAGGGGAAAACAAAAAAAAAAAAAAAAAGGGAAGAAAAGAAAAGAAAAAAAAAGGGTCACCGGACAGTCAGCGTCCAGAGGACGCTGCTGCCCAGCTATGTGAGGGCGGAAGCCCCTTTGAGCGGCCCCACTCGGGGACCCCACCATGATGTATTGGTTTTATCCAAACCGTTCTTCTGCTTTGCCAGATCATTTTAGGACATGGGCCCAAGAATGAGGCATGTCCAAGTCTCAGGTGGGCCACACCACAGAAAACAGTGGGGATAATGATGTCCACCATTGAAACATTCATAGGGCCCAGCTTGTTGGGTCCACCTTGATGTGTATAGTTTATCTACGCGGTTCACCTATTTTAGCACCTCATTGTAGGGCCGATAGTTCTTAATAATGTGGCCCAACTAGATGGGACCCACCTTTAATCTATGTTTCATGCACATTCCCATTTTTATTTCAAAAATCTACGTTGGATTTTAGTGTTTTAGGCCATGTTTGGGGTGTCCTTGGTGGGCCCCACGTGTGAGCAATGTAGAGGCCACCACTTGGACATTTTATTTGGCATATGTGGCAACACAATGACACATCACCTGGGTCGAAGCGGACCCCACGCGATCGGGAAGTTGATCCCAAAATGGGGCTGGGAATTGTTGTGCAGAAAATTCTGCACAGAAATTTCAAATAACCATATTTGTCCATGGGGTAGAACTTGCACGTGTACATCCAGCACGTCATATAAGGTGTCTTTTGTAGAACACACATGGGTCTACCAGGGACACTTTGAGGAATGCAAAAAGGTGGCCCCATTTGATCATGGAGCGTGCCCAAAGTTGGGCCACTATCATTTCTGCACAACTCCAAGTACCCATGTTTGGGCCTTTGTTAAAAATTGTACACATGCAAACAAAGGGATCCGCCTTATGAGTTTTGAAGATCATACATTGGTCTGTGAAGTGGTCATTTTATTTCTCCAAAAGCTGGCCCCTTGTGATCATGAATTGGACCCAAACTTTGCTAAAAACCATCTATGCATGTAAAGTCGGTTTAATTAAAAATCTACGTGGGGTCACATCTATGGAATCCATCACCTTTCTAAAGTATTAAATAGGTCATTTAAACCATAAAACTTGAATTTAGATTGTATAGGCCAACTCCTTAAAAATTTTAGAGCCACCACCATAGGGTTGATCTTAACCGTATAAATTATGGATATGACAATCTAACCGCATAAATGGTCTAAAACATGGTAGGGTCGAATTCTAGCGTATGTGCGCATGCTTCAAGCAACATTGAAAGATGCTTCGATTCTTAAGGTGATGATTCCTCCCCTTGAGCTTTCCGCCTTCATGTTAATTAAGTAATAGTCTATTTATATATGACTGAAATTTTTACTTTGTCTCATGATTACCTCTGTTGTTTGATTTTACCATAAATCATATGTTTAATCTTGATATGCGTGAATTTCTTTATAACTGTGAATTATTTACGAATTTTGGAATTGTCATTTTCATTCCTCATGTTTGGAATATGAAAGTGGAATGTGAATTGAATGGTTGCGATCACCTATATTTGATGGGACCTTAAACCGGTGGCCTTTGGAAGTGATTTATTGGAAAGATTCCTAATGGTGTCCTTAGATGGAATTGTTGGACTAAATGTTAAATGAGATGAGATCTTGATTATGCCCCTAGCTGGACTAGTATGGAAATATTTTTGATGATGTCCTTATATGGACTCGTTAGGCTGAATGTCTTATTGAGATGAGTTGTTGGGATTCCTGATGGACTTAATGGACCAATGGTCCTATGAGATAAATTATTGATTGTGTCCCTAATTGGACTCGTGTGGAAATATTTTGAAGAATTATTGTGATGAAAGGCCACTAGTTGTAAGGGAATGTCATAATTGGTTTGGTTGTAAATTGGAATAATAATGGTTGATTTTATCATGCATATCATGGCACAGACGAGACGTGTGGTGACAAGCCATATTACCGTCAGGTGCTCTGGTTGCTGAGAGCACGTACCCTCGAGGTATTTTCGCTAGCTCTAGACCACCATAGAGTGTATCATTCACTGAGAGCACGTACATTTGGTATTTTTGCTGGTGATGACCACTCGTGATATTGTGGCGCTGATGTGTGTCCTTAGTGACTTCCGGACCACTAGGTGAGGCCGATGTGTGTCCGTAGTGACTTCCGGATCACCAATTGATGAATTTGCATTGTGGGGCTGATGTGTGTCCTTAGTGACTTCCAAACCACATTTTTCAGCTGGATGTGCATCCCCCTGCTGAGGGACATGTGCATGCATTCATGCATTTAAGAAAGACTTCATCATGGATGTTTTATACATTTTTTTTATTCTTCTTGATTAATGTGTTGGTGTGTAATCTTAAGGGGACCTCACACTGAGTTGGCCACTCATGCTTCACACTGAGTTGGCCACTCATGCTGTTAAATTTCAACCGTACAGTTGGTGCAGGTGATTTGAATAATGTACAGGTTATACTGAAATGGAACATGATGCTCAGGTTATGCTGGTGTCATGGATCAAAGAGCCGTGTTTAATAGTTGCTGCTTTAAATTTTGTATATAATTGTAATTGTTTATTAGTGTATTCTAAATTAAATTCGAGATATTTGATTTGTATAAGCCTTATGGGCACCACTCTGCGATATTTGTTGCATCTTTCATATATGCATGGTTTGTTTTCTTCCGCAGTGAATACCCTTCTTGACATGACAGTTGAAAATGGACTGAAACGTGGGTTTTCTTCATAGGCTAACGCCCGGGTCTTCAAACACGGGTCTAGAACTCGGGTTGCGAAAAATCCAGGGCGTTACAACCACACAAGTGGAAACAATGGAAATGGCTGAAACTCAAGTGGGCCACACGAGTGGAAACAATGGAAATGGCTGCTTACCATGCAATACTTTCTGGGTTCGACCGTAATGTTTATCTGTCATCCAAATTGTTTATAAAGTGTCCCAACTGATCAAAAGGTCGTTACTACTATGATGAATTGAAAGAATAAAAATATTAGGTTGATCCAGAGCTTATGCGGCCCCACAAATGTTTAAATCGTGCAAGTACAATCTCTACTATTTTTTGTTATGTGGCCCACTTGAGCTTGGATCAGTCTCATTTTTTGGATCATGCCATAAAATATTATTGCAAAACTTGTGAATGGGTTGGATTTCTCACAAACACCATGATGGACCTTGCCTGCTTTGGGATCCAAGAACATTGACCAGCCCTTCCTCTACTTTACTTGTCTTAAATAAAGGGCATTTTAGTATTTTTAATAAAAGGATTTTTAAAACCATAGTTCAGTTTCACCTAGGGGCAGTTTAGTCATTAAAAAAATACAGTATGAGTTTCTCACGGCGGGCGGTTATATGCTTAATGTTTGAAACCTTGAGTTGCTTACTTTAAATATTTTAAAAGGAGGCACTTTCTCACAAATAGACCAAAAGAGAGGTAGTTGTATGCAAAAATCCCTATTTTTTACTTATTTACTTCTTTTGAAATAACCTCATTTGGGTACTTTTGTCATTTTTGAAAAAAAAATCACTCTTTTAACGGAAAGTTAGAGAAAATTAACGGTACCCCTTTGACAAGAACTTGATAAATTAGGTAGCTTAATAAAAACTTAATTTAAATCGGTACTGGATGTAAATACCAGATTAATGAAGTACTATTTTGTAAAATTTCCTTAAAAAAAAAAACCAGAAAAATAATCGTGATCCGAAACGTAGGCGGGCACACTACGGGCTTTGGCAAACATTTTACGGTGTTCCTGTTAGTGTGGACCATAAGAAGTGTTATTCAGGCTTAACTTTTGTATTTACGATCTAAATGATGTTCTTCAGCTCATGGACAGAGGGACTTTACATATGCAACATGATTGACCCCATGAAACTGGGTATTTAAGGATGTGCATAAACAGGTGCTGTAGACAATTCCAGTCCAAGAGACCTTACCATCGTCTTCATTGCTGCCCATCATCCACTCAGAAAATTATCTCACCTTGAGTGTAAATTTCCCTTTGTGACTTTCACCTTCATTGCTGCAGTCGTGGAACGTCTAGACCTGGCCTAAGACCTAGAAAATTCTCTCACCTTCGCTCCCAATTCCCTCGAGTCCCCAGTAAGAGGAAGAGCTACTGTGGTGCTCTGGGTCCGAAACACTCGTCTGTAGGCCTACCATGATGTATATGTAAAATTCGCTCTGTCAATCTGGTTCAATTCATTGATGTTAGGCTTGTTGATGCCAAAAATTGGCCAACAGCTGTTGGTCAGGGACCAGTTTTGATTCTTCGTCATCTGATCTCCACTCAGAGATAAAGGGTGTAGATTGAGGGACCTGCAACCACTGACAAGGGTTAGGACCGCCGCCGGTTGGCCCGGCTTACGGCCCTCCGATGGCAAAGTCAGTATGGATACTGAAAAAGAAGGCTATTAGAGGTTTAATGGCGATGGATTGCTTACCTCGAGAGAGAGTGGGGGTCCTCTTTATAGATAATTTTTTGGAGAGATTTAAGCTGGGATAATCCTTATCCTTATCTGGATCAGTGGTTATCCTTATCCTTATCTTATCCTTATCATTATCTTTATCCTTCTCCTTATCTGGATCAGTGCTTATCTTATCAAGAGGGATAAGCTTTATTCAAACCAAGGCAGATGAGGCCAAGTCTCTTGCCAAGATGAGGGCCAGATGTTGAGCTGAGGTGGGCCAAGGTCGAGAAGGCTGAATGCCGAGCCCGAGTGGGCCGAGACCTGACTTAGCTTCCTCTCTTAAATAATCGGTCCATGACCATTGTAGATGAGCCCCAGTGGGAAGCTTTCCATATTCGAGTTCAGCCCGAATTTACCCATAACAGAAGCCCCCCTACTCTCGAGCCTGACTTGCTCGGCTTGAGAGTAAAGAGAAATAGATGAGCTGACATTTGAATTCGGCCAACTGCATGAGGTCGGCATAGTAGGGTGGCCCGTAGGCTCTGCCAATTATACGAGTCGACATATAGAGGTGATTTTTGGACACTTCATGTTTTGGTCCGACTCTTTCGTCCATTCCAACTGCCCAGGTCGGTCTTTCGACTCTTGGTCTAGGGCTCTTCCGACTGCCCAGGTCGGTCTTTCGACTCTTGGTCTAGGGCTCTTCCGACTGCCCAAGTCGGTCTTTCGACTCTTAGTCTAGGGCACTTAGGCGATTGATCCCGTCGTGGTCAGTCCTGCTGACCTGGAGATTTGCCATGTTTCTTGGAGGAGCAGTCCCACTATGGGATGAGAACTCGGGGTGAGCACCCACAGACAAGGCGGAAGCCAATGGATGTGGTCTCAGTAAATGATTGTCACCGAGCCGAGGAGGCTGAGTGCTAATGCCTGTAGATGAGGCCGAGTAGGCCGAGCCGAGTGACGAGTCTGACAAGGCCGAGGCCTGTTGCCGAGCCTAGGCAGGTGGGCGAAGGCCGAGTTCCCAAGGCCGAGCGCCAAGTGCCGAGGCCGAGTGGGTGAAGTGAACCGAGACAGAGCCAAGTGGCTGACCTCTCCTAAATACTCGGTCCATGTCCGTACTCACCTTCATGATGAGGTCTTCTAGATGGGTTCTTCTAGATGGGTCCTTCAGGAAGAGGCTGTCTGCCGAGTGCCGAGGCTAACAAGGCCAAAAATGGGTCAACAGGATGGATGGGATTCAACTGCACACTAGCGGATGGATGGAGCAGATGTAAGTTGGGAGATTATGCGTGTGCTGGAGGTGGTCTCCAGCCATGCGTGTGATGAGGCCCGCCTTGATGGAATGTTCGTTGCATGAGCTGAATGTGATGGAGATACATCTAGTCGTTGGATCAGAGGTTGGGCGGTGATGGGCTTCAACAAGGCTTCTGGCATTGTGACATACATTGACATCTCCTCCATCCAAAGGATTCGAAGGCGTCGGAGCAAGAATCCCCATGGGTGAATTCAAAAGGCCTTGAAAAGGGCGGAATGGTCGTGCATCGAAAGAGAGTTTCGAAAGCTCTGCCTCTTCCTCAACCTTCTGCAAGAGGGTTTTAACCTGGCCACGCAACATCACCTCACCCGAGCCTGGTGGCTGTTTGGCTAAGTTGTTCTTGACCACTGAATTGGGGGTTTTCAAGCTTCCCGTTGCAATCCCAACGATTAGTGAATCATTAGTGATGAAAAGCATACTGTTCGCATTTCCCTTTTCTTGATCTTAAAACATAAAAACTTTCTCAGATTCTTCCTTCTTCCTTGAATTGAGTATTTTGTTCGATGCAACCGAGGTCTGGGATCTTGTGACCGGCCTGGTTGAGGAAGGTGTTTCCCTTGCAGAAAGACGATAGGACGGCTGTGAATAGAAGATAGAAGAAGGAAATATGAAAATGGGTGGAGAGAGATGGGAGATTTTTAGACGACCCAACTGAGATTTCATGAGAATTGTGAGGTTGGTGTTGCAAATTTGGGAGAACTGATGACATCAGGACTTCTTGGAAATGTAATTCTCCTGCATACTTCTCATCTGAGATTGGGAAAAGCTAATCTTCTTCATTTGATTGAAATAAATCATCTGGAGAATTCATGGAGTTTTAATTTGATTGTGGGTGTAGATCCCGCTGGGAAGAGAGGATGGATGGCTGCCTTGATGGAGGGCTTGTTGGCCCTTGGGCGCTGATATAATGGGGTACATCATGACTGGACGGTGATGTCCACATGCCGCTCGCGGTGGAGGTTGATGGACGTTGATGCAGGTGGGGATCACATGGCTGGACCGTTAAATGTCCAGTTGTTGTATATGAGCAGGGAGTGTGGATGGCTGTTGGAGGATCCTTGCTAGCCGTTGATGAGGCTAGTTGACACTGGAGGCAGGATCAGTGGCAGATGGGAACACTGGTGTGGACGGATGATGCTGGATTGAATTCCACCACGACTGATGATGATCTGGTTCGACTCATTACCGGACCGTCAGGCTCACGCTGCTCACGTTGAACAGAATGGACCGGTACGTCTGGCTGTAGCTGTTGCAGGGCAGGCAAAGGAACTGGACGTCCCAGACAAGATTCTGTTTCTCAAGATCGACGAAATGCTTCAGTTTGAGAAGTTCACACAGACATACAGGACAGCAGTACTGCCAGCCATCCACACCAGGCTGATATCCCTCGTCGATGGCCTGGTCAGCCTAAAGAAAGAGTTGAGCAAGGTGGTGAACACGCTACAGACGCTTTACGACATTTGCATCCGTGATCTCTCCAAGCTGAAGCAGTCCAATGAGGAGTTGAAGCAGGAAGGGCTGGCGCCTCGGCAGGCCATGGATGGTCTGCTCTTTGAGAATGCCGTCAAGTTGCCGAGCAGCGAGACCACGACCTTCTACTAGCAAGTCAGGCGTCTGCAGATGATTCTAAAGTCGAGGGACTCAATGAATAACATTCCGGTGAATCTTGAGGGTAGACGCCGGATTGCCTTCTTCAGTAATTCGTTGTTCATGAACATGCCCCATGCTCCTGCAGTTGAAAAGATGCTCGCTTTCAATGTTCTTACTCCCTACTACAGTGAGGACGCGCTGTACAGCAGGGAGCAGCTAAGGACTGAGAATGAAGATGGTGACTCGATCCTGTTCTATTTGCAGAGGGTTTTTGAGGATTAGTGGCGTAATTTTCTCGAGCACATGTGCAAGAATGGAATGAATGACGATGAAGAGATCTGCACGGACAGATCAAGAGACCTTCGTCTTTGGGCATCATACAGAGGCCAGACCCTGGCCCGCACGGTCAGGGGAATGATGTACTACTAAAAGGCTCTTAAAATGCTGGCCTTTCTCGATACAGCGTCAGAGATGGACATCAGGGAAGGGACAAGAAAGCTTGCTGCTATTGGTTCAATAATGCCAAGTAGGAGCAAGGTCGATGATTTGTGGGATGACTGATACTGGATTCCTTGCGATGCTCGATGGCTGTGTGGTGAAGAGCGATTGAATGACGAAGAAATAATCAAGCGAACGATCTAGTCGTTCCCACAGACGGCGCCAATCTGTTGATGCCAAAAATTGGCCAACAGCTGTTGGTCAGGGACCAGTTTTGATTCTTCGTCATCTGATCTCCACTCAGAGATAAAGGGTGTAGATTGAGGGACCTGCAACCACTGACAAGGGTTAGGACCGCCGCCGGTTGGCCCGGCTTACGGCCCTCCGATGGCAAAGTCAGTATGGATACTGAAAAAGAAGGCTATTAGAGGTTTAATGGCGATGGATTGCTTACCTCGAGAGAGAGTGGGGGTCCTCTTTATAGATAATTTTTTGGAGAGATTTAAGCTGGGATAATCCTTATCCTTATCTGGATCAGTGGTTATCCTTATCCTTATCTTATCCTTATCCTTATCTTTATCCTTCTCCTTATCTGGATCAGTGCTTATCTTATCAAGAGGGATAAGCTTTATTCAAACCAAGGCAGATGAGGCCAGGTCTCTTGCCAAGATGAGGGCCAGATGTTGAGCTGAGGTGGGCCAAGGTCGAGAAGGTTGAATGCCGAGCCCGAGTGGGCCGAGGCCTGACTTAGCTTCCTCTCTTAAATAATCGGTCCATGACCATTGTAGATGAGCCCCAATGGGAAGCTTTCCATATTCGAGCTCAGCCCGAATTTACCCATAACAAGGCTCTTACGCCAAATGTCATTTAATCCACATCTCAGATGGACCAGACCACATGGAACAATGGGCCAACATGGAACATTGGGCCAACCACAGGTTTGTCAGTGTAGCCACCATGGTGTATATCTTTCATATTAGTTTAGACCGGCCAAATAATGATGTTCGCCTCATAAATGAAGTGGATTTTACATATACAACATGATTAACCCCACAGGTAGCGTGTTTCATACTGTGCATTAGACAATTCCAGTTTAGGAGACGGCCACCATGACTCTGGCTTACATTGCTGCCAGTCATCCAACGTATAAGCCACACCAAAGACTACGAAAATTCTCTAACCTTGACTCTCAATTCCCTGGGTCCCCACTCAAAAGGAGAGTTACTTTGATGCTCTAGGCACAAATAACCTAAGCATGTGGGCCCACCATGATGTATATGTAAAATTCAATCTGTCAATCACATTCAATCATCCATGTTAGCCTCTTAAGCCAAATGTCATCTGACCATATCTCAGATGGGCCAGACCACATGATACATTGGGCCAACCATAGATTTGTGGGTGGGGCAACCATGATGTATATCTTTCAGTAAACCCATTAAACATCCCTAACTCACGAGGATGAAGAGAAAATAAGATAAATGAGAAATTTTACGTTGTTTCCATTAGTGTAGGCTATGTGAGTTGTTAGTCAGACTTAGCTTCTGTATGTATGGTCTAAATAAGGATTCTCGCCGGATGGACAGAGTGGATTTGATGTATACAACATGTGGACCCTACAGTGCTTGGGTGCTTCAAGCCTGGCGTATGTAAAACAAGTTGCGTAGACAATTCCGGTCTATGAGACTGATGTGAGTCTCGCTTTCATTGCTGCCGGTGAGAGACGAGAACTCGTCTACGACCCAACAAGCACTCTCTCATGAGACTGACGTTAGCCTCGCTTTCATTGCTGCGCGTCAGAGACGAAAACTCATCTACGACCCAGCAAGTACTCTGTCGCCTGTGAATTCCCTCAGGTACCCACTCAAAAGTGTGAGTATTCCATTTGGTACCAAGCTGTGAGATCTAAACCGTCTATCAGATAAGCTCCATAGTCTAGATGCGCCTGACTGAAAAATGAAGCTGGTCCACTTACCAAATGGGACACTTTTTAGAAAAAGAGGCTGGTCCGCTCATCACAAGGGACCTTTTTACAAGATGAGGCTGGTCCACTTACAACATGGGACATTATATTTACAAAATGAAGCTGGTCTAGGTAAGGTCAGGTTTTAATTTTTAAAGTACCGCCCATGGTTTCGATGTTCAAAACCGTTGATATAATGAGCCCTACTCAGATGGCCGATTGCCAAAGAGAAAATCCTCCCTGTAGCCTCTTTTAGGTGGATGTGAACATTTTCGTTAACAAATGGTAAACTTGTGCAACCGCAGGATACGCACAATTGAGTGTTGCATGGGATTCCGGTCCAAGACAAAGCGTTTGACTCCAGTCGCCAGCATAAAACAGAAGTTATCGAGGTTCATCCCACTATAAAATGGAAGCATCCTCTCCTAACCCAAACACAAACCCACATCACTAGCAACGGAAATCCAAACATGTTCTCAAAGAAATCCCTTCTCTCTCTCCTCTTCTTACTACTAATAGCTTCCTCCAATGAAGCATCATCCTCAGCATTTGAGGAAGCAAAAGCTCTCCTCAAATGGAAAGCCAGTCTATCTCAAACAGAGGCTCTCCGTTCATGGTCCTTATTCCCCATTGTCAATGCTTCTACCACCCGACAGAGCTCTCCATGCAACTGGACCGGAATCACATGCGATCACACACGAAGCATATTAGAAATAAACCTGCGGAATATGAGCTTGCAAGGTACGCTTGATAGTTTGAGCTTCTCTTCATTTCCCAACCTTGTCCGTCTCATTCTCAACCAAAACTCACTACGTGGAACCATTCCAACCCAGATTGGTTCTCTTTCAAAACTCGTCCTCCTTGATTTGTCTGCCAATCAACTGTCAGGTGCCTTGCCTGCTTCACTAGCTAATCTTACTCGCATTCTGGAGCTCTACCTTTCTAATAACATGATAACCGGTGAAATATCCCCACATTTCTTCACCAATTGGACCAGACTCACCTCCCTTGAAATCCATACCAATCAACTGACCGGACAAGTTCCATCAAGAATTAGCCTGCTCAGAAATCTCCGCCTCTTGGACCTCCACAGAAATCAGATAGTCGGTTCAATACCTCCAGAAATAGGAACACTTAAAGATCTCCACACCCTAAGCTTGCACAGAAACAATCTCACGGGTGTCATCCCTCCATCTCTGTGTAATATGAGCCAGCTGATGCATCTGTACCTCTATGAAAACAGAGTTTCCGGTCCTATCCCTCGGGAAATAGGAAATTTGAGGAATCTGATATACATGGTAATGGGCCGTAACCTTCTAAACGGTACAATCCCAAAAGATTTAGGAAAACTAAAGAATTTTGGGCAGCTAGACCTGTCCAATAACCTTCTAACTGGTTCCTTACCCTACACTTTAGGAAATCTAACTAAACTTCACTTCTTATACCTTTGTGGAAATCAGATTTCCGGACAGATCTCTCAAGAAATCAGCAATCTTAAGAATCTGTACCATCTACAGATTTGTAGGAATCAGCTCAGTGGTCCAATTCCTCTATCTTTCAGCAATTTGAGCAGCCTAAATTCACTCGTTCTAGATGATAATCAGTTATCTGGTTCAATCCCTCCATCTTTCAGCAATTTGAGCAGCCTAACTAGACTCTTTCTATCTGAGAATCAGTTATCTGGTCCAATTCCTCCATCTTTCAGCAAATTGAGCAGCCTAACTTCACTCGTTCTATCTGAGAATCAGTTATCTGGTCCAATTCCTCCATCTTTCAGCAATTTGAGAGGCCTAACTACACTCTCTCTATCTGCTAATCACTTATCTGGTCCAATCCCTCCATCTTTCAGCAATTTGAGCAGCCTAACTTCACTCTCTCTGTTTTCTACTCAGTTATCTGGTTCAGTACCTCCAGAAATCTCAAATCTAACACATTTGGAGTTCCTACATTTGTCTGACAGCAACTTCTCTGGCCACCTACCCCAAGTATGCCAAGGTGGGTCACTCACACATTTCACTGCGTTTAACAACCATTTCACTGGTCCCATTCCTGAAAGCCTGAGAAACTGCACCACCTTGACAAGAGTTCGGCTTCAACATAATCAGCTCACTGGAAATATATCCCAAGTCTTTGGAGTATATCATGATTTGAAGTACATTGACCTGAGTAATAATAGATTGCATGGTGAGCTGTCCCCTAATTGGGGAGAATGTTTGAACCTGACACTGCTAAAAATCTCCAACAACAATATTACCGGTAGTATTCCGCCGGAAATTGGGCAATTGAGTCAGCTACATCAGCTCGACCTTTCGTCAAACAACCTTGAAGGAAAGATTCCTAGCAGCCTGGGGAGTTTGTTTATGCTTTACAGCTTGAGTTTGGAAAACAACCAGCTATCTAGTTGGGTTCCACCTGAAATTGGAAAACTATCCGATTTGAAGACTCTGGACCTATCAAAGAACAAACTGAGTGGGACAATACCTCAACAACTGGGGGACTGCTCCAAACTACAGTATTTGAAAATGAGCAAGAATTATTTGAATGGAAGCATTCCATTTCAGATTGGTAACCTAGGAAACCTACGGGATATATTGGATCTCAGTCATAACTTGCTTACAGGAGAGATATCCCAGCAGCTTGGGAAATTGAACATGTTGGAAAAGCTAAATCTCTCCCACAATTCGCTCTCAGGTTCCATCCCATCGTCATTCAAAGATATGATCAGTTTATCTTCCATTGAATTTTCATACAATGATTTGGAGGGCCCTCTCCCTGATGGCAAGGCCTTTCATCAGGCTCCCTTAGATGCATTCATTGAAAACAAAGGTCTATGCGGTGAAGTAAAAGGTATGCTACCATGTAATTCCTCTTCAATAAACCCTGTTGGTGGAAAGAAAGACCTCAAAACAGTGTTCTTCATCATTACTCCCATTGTATCAGCATTACTTCTTCTATTTGTATTTCTCGTCATTTATTTCATTTTTCTGCGGAGAACAAGAAATGTAGAGAAAGGGTACATAGAAATGAACAATGAGAATCTATTTGCAGTGTGGAATTTTGATGGAAAGACAGTGTATGAAGACATCATCGTAGCAACAGAGGATTTCAATAACAAATATTGCATTGGGGTAGGAGGCTGTGGGAGAGTTTATAAAGCAAATCTACAAACTGGTCAGGTAGTAGCTGTGAAAAAACTTAATCCATTAGAAGGGGGTGAGGTATTTGACCAAAGAAGCTTTAGAAATGAGATACAAGCATTAACAGAAATCCGACATCGCAACATTGTGAAGCTTTATGGGTTCTGTTCACATGCTCGGTGCTCGTTTCTAGTGTACGCGTACATGGAAAGGGGAAGCTTGGCTAGCATCCTCAGCAGCTGTACAGAAGGTGCTGTAGAATTGGATTGGTTGAAGAGGATAAAGGTAATCAGAGGAGTAGCCCATGCATTATCATATATGCACCATGATTGCACCCCTCTTATAGTTCACCGGGACTTATCGAGCAACAATATTTTATTGGATTTGGAATATGAGGCCTGTGTCTCTGACTTCGGCACTGCTAGATTTCTTAAACCCGATTCATCAAACTGGTCTGCACTTGCAGGCACTTGCGGATATATCGCTCCAGGTATGTTGAATAGTCAGTAGTAGTACTTCGAGCTTAATTTTCTTTCTTTCCATCTTTTTTCCCTGATGTGTTTAAATCTTCTTATTATGTCAGACAATATCTTGGAATGTGGAATGTCTAAAAGCGTACTTATAAGTTTTAAAGATCACTGAAAAAGTTGCTTTTATTTCAGTTGTTACTTAAAATGCTTAATCATCATCATTTGCCTACTCATCTATGGAGAAAATGTTTCAAGTCGCACTTTATTTAAAATATTTAAAGTCCATTTCCTCTTTTAATTCTCATTTCATGCAAGGATATGTCGAGTTCAAAATTTAATTTCATAAATGGTAAAAGGACTTCCTCTTAATAAATTTAATAGCCGATATTAAATAAAATTCGGAAAATATGTCAAACAATTTATCTTCGTCTTTCTTTCTATTATAGTTTCTATGTTTTCCTTAACAATAATACGATCATCTATTCAAAATAAATGTTATATATAGATGGATTCATGAAAAGAAGTAGCTTGAGCATTGCATGCCAATGATTATAAGGAACAGAAGGAAACATGATCTTGCTTCTCAACCTTGTTTTCTCTTCTTACAGAGCTTGCATACACGATGAGGGTGACTGAGAAATGTGATGTATATAGCTTTGGAGTTGTATCACTCGAACTCATATTGGGAAGGCATCCTGGAGATCTCTTATCATCCTTGGCATCATCCGCTGGCCAAGATACATTGTTGATGGATGTGTTAGACCAAAGCCTCCCGCCTCCCACGCCTCAAGACATGAAGGATGTAGTTTGTGCAGTGGTGTTGGCACTTGCTTGCTTGCATGCCAATCCTCACTCTCGTCCCACCATGCAGCACGTGTCGCGGGAGCTATCTGCAGGCAGGGCTCCTCTTCCTGAGGCTTTGAACACAGTTACATTGTCTCAACTGTCGAATATCCAGGTATGATTGATTAAATAAGAGGAGATGATAGAGTAGAAATGGAAAAACCAGAATATGGTAGAGCCATCTTTCCACAGTACATGGTCAGGGACATATATCGATCAGAGCCATCCATCTAGTGTGCACTGGCATAGATAACTCATGTTTTAGAAAGCACACCAATTATGACAATCCTTTCCATCACATTTCTCCATTTTCCTTGGTGAGTTTTTTTTTTTCCATTAATTATTTTGATAAACTTTTGAACATTAACTCTTCTTATTTTCTTTTTCTTTTTTCTTTTTCTAAGAGCCGCTGGGGTATATTAATTTAAAAATAGATAAATACAGCTAGACAAGGGAGGGCGTGCATCAACCTACCCATTAAAAGATGTCAATGTTTCGGCCTTTTAACTTTCTTCATCTCACCCCCTTTTGAAGGCATTCTTTTAGGTGGATAGGAAATAGCATATTTGTGTAATTAGAGAAACTATGCATTCTTTTAGTAGGGGCGACTAGATGGATGGACCCAATTGATTTATTACCCTGCAACTTGTAATATGCATGAGCTGGTTCTTCTATATTAATTCCACGGGTTCTACCATATCATCTACCTTAAAGGAATGGATATGGTGGTTAACCTCCAACATCTAAATTAGTTATCAACCGCTCAATATTTGTACATGCAGCAGATAGACAGGAGATCTGGATTGTTCATCTCTTAGCCCCATTGTGGACGGGCCATATATGACGGAAGCTCCTAGTTGGATAAGTTGTGCCTCATGAAATATGACCATTGATTGGAATTTTTCTATGTAATCCCTAGACATATTTCAATCATTAGCTAGAGTACTTACTTTCAGGTGCCATCTATGGCTAGGCCTAACAAATGAATAGATCAGATCATGCTTGATACTCCTAAGTTCTTGTTTAAACCGGATGCTTTATCTACGTGAGAAAGCCTTCATGCTTTTTGGCAAGGTTTGAAGATTCATTCACATACACTTGATGTAGGATGGGTTGCTGATTATTTCATGGTCCAGATGGACCAAAAGAAGACCGGTCGGGGTCGAAAGTGATTCGGACCATCAGGACCATAAACCGGTCATATCTCGCATTCTGGAATGAGTTTCTGGACATATAATATATCATTTTGGGGTAGCTTGAGCTACTCTAGCCATCCAACCCCGCTATGTTGGGTTGCCCATGCCGGAATCGCGAGATTCGACCGTAGTGACGGTCATTAGGCTTGTTTATTTTCAATTTTACTATTTATAGTAAGTTTTAATTCAATCATAACTTTGGATCTGTAAGGTTTTAGAGTTAGGGCCTGTTTGGTAAAACTTAATTCCAGCACTTATATCTGAACTAGCCTATTTTCAGTGATTTCTAAGATTCGGATTGTTTGGTAAATTTGTGAAGTTAAGTGCTTAATCCCGATTTTCACTGAAAACATTGGATTTTTTTAAGCTTTCCTCTTTTGGCTTAACACTTAACGCTGAATGCGGTAAGTGATTTTGATTTAAATCTTTTTCATAAATGACAATTCAAGATAACCTTAGCTTTCACGAGACTAATTGCGTACCGTTTGGGACATGTTGATGTAGCAAAGTTTTTGGGCCATATCATGATGTATGTGTTATATCCACACCGTCCATCCATTTTGCTAAATCATTTAAGGCATGAGCCAAAAAATGAGACAAACCCAAAGCTCTAGTAAACCCTTAACAAAAAATTGTGGGGATAATGATACCCACCATTGAAACCTTCTTATGGCCCACCATGATGTTTATTTGCCATCAAATCTGTTCACAAGGTCATACAGACCTTGAAGAAGGGAAAACAAAAATATCATCTTGATCCAAAACTTCTGTGGCCCCCAGGAAGTTTTCAATGTTAGGCATTCAATCCCCACTATTTTCTGTGGTGTGGTCCAATTGAGCTTTGGATTTGCATCATTTTTTAGCTCATAACTTAAAATGATCTGAAAAATAGATGAACGGTGTGGATACAATACATACATTATGGTTGGGCCTATATGACTTTCCTACGTCAACAGGTTATGACAAGTTGTTAATGCAGATTTCCTGCTAAAGGCTCTCGCAGCAGGTTCTTGTACTATAAAGTTAGGTGACGCCATCATGATGTTTGTGAGAAATCCACCCCGTCCATCCATTTTTCCAGCTCATTTTAGGACATAAGACAAAAAATGAGGCGAATCCAAAACTCAAGTGGGCCACACGAGAGGGAAAAGTAGCGAAAGAAATGTCTTCGGTTCAACCATTTTGCCTACTATTGAGCTTTAAATCTACCTATTTTTTAGCTCCTGACCTAAAATGATATGAATAAATGGATGGATAGTGCAGATCTAATACATACATCATGGTGTGGGACCCATAGAACTTTGCCATGTCAACACAATAGCCAATTGTGTTCGAGGAATGCAGGTGACGGGAGCGGATTAGATGTTACTTGGATAACAGGTTAGTGGGTGTTACCCTGACCATATGGGGCCCACCTTGATGACTTTGTTATATATCCGTGGTGTCCATTCGCTTTTACATTTCATTTTAGGACTCGATTAATCATATCCAAATCTCGAGTAGACCTCAACACTAAAAAATGTGGTGACTGACCATTAAAAACTTATTATGGGCTATAAAATTTTGGATCAATTTGATTTTCATATTATACCTTAATCCAGGTCTGTTTGACCTTATCAACAAGTTGGATTTGACAACAAACATTAGTGTGGGCCGTAGCTAGTTTTAATGGCTGGGCATTCAATCACCACTGTTTTCTGTGGTGTGGTCCACCTAAGATTTGGATCTACTTCGTTTTTGGGCTCATGCCCTTAAATAAGCTGAAAATTTGGTGGGGCAACGTGGATTTCTCATTGACATCAAGGTGGGTCATCTCATTTTTTTGGGATGGCCCAGAAGGCATATATAATATTTATAGGCATCTTGAGGGGATCGATGACAAGCATGTGTTACATGGATTGAATATAGCGGTGCTCTGTGGACCCCACCATAATGTATGTGTTTATTCACACTATATATCCATTCATTTTTCCGGCTTATTTTAAGCCATGAGACCGAAAAAGTGGCCAATCTAAATCACAGGTGGTCCATAACATAAGAAAAGTGGCGATTATGTGCCCACCATTAAAAACTTTCTAGGGCCCACTTTAATATTTATTTCCCATCTAACCTGTTGAGTAGGTCACACAGACATGGATGAAAGGAAAACAAGTAGGCCACACAGACATGTAATGACAATGTTCCGTGGGCCCTACCACGATGCATATATTTTATTCATGTTGTACATCCATTGTGTCAGCTTATTTTAGGGTAGGAGACAAAAAAGAAAAAGAAAAAAAGTAGAAGAGGCCAATCCAAATCTTAGGTCGACCACAACACAGGAAAAGTGAAAATTGAACATCATCTATAGGTGGTTGTGATTATCTAACCTGGCTATTGGGATAATAGGGGCAAATATGGTAAATTGTTAATTTTCAGACATTTATGATCTATATTTACCAAACGATTTTTTGTGAAAAAAGTGCTTAATTTCAGATATCGTGACTTTTTTTAGTTAAATTACCAAGCAGATTTTTCAGTACTTATAAGTACTAAAATTCAGCACTTTAAGTTTTCAGTGCTTAAATTAATTTTCAGACCTTATTTTTAGTTTACCAAATGACACCTTAGTGCCCAACATGAAAAGGGCTTAGAATATTTAGTAGAACAACATGGTTGGGCCCATTTGATAACTTTCTATTTTTGGCCGAAAACCAAGAGTTCTAGTAGGATTGAACGACTTCTATAAATAGTAAGTTTACTATTTATAGTAAGTTGCGTTTTCTAGAAGTTTGAGTTTGAGTTTGAGTTGGAGTCTAGTACTTTACCTAGGGTTTAGTTTCCTATTTCTATGCATTGTAATTCCGTTTCTATTCATTCAATCTATCAAAAACAATTATTCAGAATTAATTTCCTCTTTTTATCCTTTTATTTATTCTTGTGGATTCGAGAAACAATCAGTTAGGGAGACGGTGCTTGACCTACCACGTCCTTCCTGCATCAACACTCAATGTACATACACATACAACTAAAATACACGTTCACACAGGGCCACATCTTGTTTATAACTACCATGTGTCAAAAGGGTATGGCCCCCCATGATGTGTATGTGAAATCCAAACCATGCATCTTGTGCAGCTCCTCACGTTCACCATACATCCATAAAACATCTGGATCCAAAACTCATGTGGGTCATACCTAACACATTTATATTCACAAGGTTTAGCCCACATTAGTTTTGTAATACTTCCAGTTTTGGTTCGTTTCATCCTGGTGAAACATACATGGTGAGTGGGTTGGATGGCATATACAACACAGGAGAGGCACATTCTATCCGGAAGTTTATATGGTGTTATTAATGGTTCAAGTTGTGGGTCCACTTCAGATTGGTCATGAATTGATGATCATCCATTGAATCTTTAAAATGTACTTCTTCTGACTGCCTGCCTGCCTATTGAAAGTCACACTGCCAGTAATGAATTGATAACTCCCTTTTGCATTAGGTCTTAGAAAGTTCAATCATGGGCTAAGATGCTATAGTACTTGCATTTGTGATGCTTCATTTAATGATGTTGAAGTGTGTATATTAATGTTTTTAGCAGCCAGTTTTCTGCAGGGGGGGGGGGGGGCTCACATTAACCAAGAGAGACAGCAGTTTTAAAAGCACATTCTGATCAATACGGAAATGATGCAGTAGAGCTGGTGTAACTTGAATATGGAAGAGAGCCCTCTCTTTTGTATGCACATGGAAGTGAGAAGTATCAATTTGGACCCGTCCATCAAGTGAAGCCCGTCATGGACTAGTCACCAATAAAAGCTTTCAGTTGTTTGTTGATGTTGAAGTGTGTGTGTGTATGTGTGTGTGTGTGTGTTTGTTTGTACTCTAGTTGTTCGTCTTGTAGTGGCATCAAGCATATGTCTATATTCAAGTGTGTGGTTCCTTTTGTCTCATTATATAACATCAGATAGCATCATATGGCAAGCAATACAAATTCCGTTCTGTTCTTTTGAGGAATTATGAATCCATGAGAAAAAGATACGGCAGCATAATCTATGTGGGATCAACAGTTCAATGATCCAAACCATTGATATATTATGCCCTATATTGGATAGACAATTTCGGGGGAAAAATAAAATAAAAAAAAGAGGGAGATAAAAGACAAAACACACCCTTTGTTTGGTTTCCGGTCCAACTGCCTCTTCCTGCTGTTTTCATTCCCCCTGCACCTAATTTGGACATGAGTTGCCTGTACCCTCGCCCAAGAAAACTTCCTGAAGGCAGAAGCTTTGTGGAGCCCCTCTAACTAGTCCACTCCTTCCATCAGTTTTGCAAGTCATAGTAGGACACAACAAAAAATGACACAGATCTAAAACTCAGGTGGTCCACATGACAGGAAAAGTGAGAATGGAAATGCCACCATGGAAACCTTCAGGGGCAACAAAAGTATTGGATCAGGCTAATATTTATGTTTTTAATTCATCCCAATAAGAATGATCCTATGATCGGGTTCCATTGAGAGTAGTCAGCATGTGCAACAAAGAAGTTTTGATATCTGGCATTGAAAGTTCTCTTTTTATTGAAATACATTCACAATCAGATGGACCACGCGATTGGAAACAATGTACAAGGCGGCGCTCACCTTCCAGTTAGAAAGACCTCGTGCATGCATCTAAGGTTGAGCACAATGCAGCGCTTTTTCAAAAGGCTATGGAAAGAAAGTCTAACTCTTTAAAACTCCTCTCTATCCAACGTGGGACTAAATATTTGCACTCCCACAAATGGTAGTGTTTTGTTTTTTATTTTTTTATTTTTTTTTATTTCTGTAATACCCCAACAAATGGTTTACAACTCCGAGACTCATAACATATATAATTCACTATTTCCTCATATTGAGTTGCTAGAAACACAGGTAATAAAGAATGATAAATCATGAAGAGAGCTAGATTAAGCATTATGCAGCATGATTTTATCTCTTCCTTGCCGAGCTAGCATACACAGAGGTTGACTGAAAAATGAGATGTATAGCTTTGGGGTGGTTGCTCTAGAGGTGATAGTGGGAAGGCATGGGAGTCAACTCATCTCCTATTTATCATCATCAGGTGATTGAAAGATACTCCTAATGGATGTTCTCGACAAACAACTCCCTCTACCCGCAGTCAAGGACACAAAGGAAGTGGTTTTTTGAAGTTATTCAAGAGCTTTCATGCATATGTATCATTCCAAAATCTCGACCAACAATATTGCAAGATGCGTCTCAGGAACTATCTGCTAACAGGACACCTATTCCTGAGCATTTCCACAAAACTATGTTTTGTCAGCTATTGGATCTCAAAACATTACTAGGTAATTAGGTTCTTATACTGTAATTGGTCCAAATGCACTTGCCAACCTGAATCATGGTGTGGCTACTCTTTTTCTTGAAATATGTTAATGATGAAGTGTGCATACATGCGTAATTCTTGTTTCCAAGATTGCAAATTGTTAGAATAGGTTATTTTTAAAAGCACATTTTCATCACTATTCTGAATCAATACTCGAAAGAGTAACCTTCTATGCACATGATTGATGGCTGAAAAGGTCGCTTTGAGAAACTTTGAACCACTCATGTCCCTTTACGTAAGAGGATGTTGCTAGGGTCGCCTATTCGATCAAGAAATGTACTAGATTTGTTTATAGGAAGTTCTGTTTTACTTCAATCTTGTGCATTCCAACTTGTTTTGAGCCATCTCAATCATGTATGATAGCACTTCATCTCAGATGTACAGGTACCATCTTGCTCTTCTTTTATATTGACAATGGTGATAATGATGAGCGCCAAGAAAATGCATGGTGCCACTCTCAATTTGTATAGGTGGGGCCCACATTTAGTTGACCCAACCATTGGCGTAATAAAACCCAGATGAATGCATGAACTCCATTTTTGTTAGCTTTCGAAGATGTTGGCTTTCCAATCTCAACGATATCTTTCTAAACACTTCTTTTTTCTATCTTGCCATTCAGATGGGATGTATCTACTCAAAAAACCACAATGTGAAACAAAATTTTGATTTTCCTCGAGGAAAACCAGCATGAACCAAATAAAATTTAGACTTCTCTCAAGAAATCCCAAACTGTCAACCAAACATAATTAGTTGTTTCTGCAAAAACCATACCGGTATAAGTTTCCATGGTTTACCCATAACCAGGGAAATGTATTCCCCAGAAGCTAAACAGCCCTCAAAGGTCACAACTATATTCTCCAGGGAAAAGGAAGTTCCAATTTAAAAGGTCTCTCATTGTGGCTAATCAACCTATAACTTCTAATTTTAGACCATATTTGAAAGGTTGGCTTCAATGCCTATTTGCTAAAGTACTTGATGAAATTAGAAACAAGATAAAACTAGTTCCTCTGCATTATGTAGAACTTTGTAGCATGAAGGATCATAAAGGAGAGGATAGCAATGCATAATTGCTTTGCGCAAGCCTAGAGCTAGAGCATATCATCATAGGGTTTTGAAGGCATTGCACCAATATGTGGAAGATCCCATCCATGGAAAATGAGGGGAAAAAATCAGTTCTCTATTTTTCAAATAACAAATAATCTCTTTCATACGTTTGGACCTGGAGATTATTTATAAGCCTTCGGTACACAAAAGCCCTGTCTTGAATTACCATTCCTCACTTCGCTGGTCCCTATTCCCCTACCGTCTTTGGAATACTTGAGAGTGGAACAACCTTCATCCATCTCATTCTTTTCATTTATAGAGAAACTTGTGAATTGAACTATTCAATCTGGGTACAGCCGGCTCCCTCCCAGTGAGATGACCCATCCTACATCTTTGTCAACAACAACATGGAAGGCTAATTCCTGTTTATTGTGTACATCCTACAGCTTGGCGTATCATATCATTCTCCACCAATGGGTCATACTGCCCTCTTTCGGGCCCATACAGCCCTGTTGTTCATGGACAATATCATAGTATTGAAGATCATCAGTCTGTTTTGTACAGACTTGAAGTTGAACAGTCTGATTGGTCCAATTTGCAGACTAAGGTAACCCAATATCTCACTATCCTCGAAATCCACATGCTAGGCCCACTATGATGTTTTCATGGCATTCAGTTCTTGTTGGCTCCCAAAATTATGTGCATCATTAAGGACATTCCATTTCCAACAACAGTACTTGCCAAAGAGACTTGTGCAAGTGCACTGGAGGCAAGAAATGGGCAGACATATGCCCAGAGCAAGAGCTGAGTAAGGTTGTAGGTTCGGGTTAAATGGGTGATGTATATGGCGCTTGGCCCACATGACCTGAGCCTGAGACATATGCCCAGAGCAAGACCTTACAGGTCCGTGTTTCTTTTTCTGTGCTTGGCCCACATGACCTGACCCCTGAAGTTCTGGTCACTGTTTTGATTAATCCTTTGGCTCTAGATTAAGGCCTTGTTTGGTCAACGCCTAAAAATGAATTGATTTTATTTTAGTTTAACAATAATTATGTACTAAAGATCTTGACCCCAATACACCATCATTATGGACTGATGGTTCAGTGCCTCATCCTCCTGTTAAAAGAGGAGAACCATCCTATTCTATTGCTGGTTGTTAGGGTAATACAGAATACTAGTTACTGCCAATGCTCAGTGTCCTCAGCCTTTTCAAGTGCCAGGGCCCTCCTCCCCTCTCAGAATGCATGTTCCAGGATCACCGTCGCGGATCACCTGATCTTCTATCACAGGATGTTTGCTTCTCAGGTGTGGCAACATTTCGGTCGCCTTTTCAATGTGCGTTTAGTTCCAAATCAGTCATCCAGCATCGGATCTCCCTATGATCAAGCAAAGTTTCACTCTCATCAAAATTATTATTATTATTTATTTTTTTCTTGTTTTTTTTTTGTTTTTGTTTTTTGTGTGTGTGTGTGGATTGATTTTGTGTTTTGTTGTCTTGGAACTGCGACTGGGGCGAAATGCCATGAAATATGAAGATAAGAAAGTTATGTTGAGGATGTAATAGAGAAAGTTTATAGATGGCTCAAGAAAGTGGGTTTCTGCGTTTAGGATGGTGGAAGTAGCTTGCTTAGTGATCAGATTCACCCGGAGCATCCTGGCCTCCTCTCTAGCCTCAGTGAAAAGAATTTGGTTGAGGTAATTAAATGGTTGAGGCCTGATGCGGGTTGGCTTAAGTTAAATGTAGATGGGTCCTCCCGTGGCAATCAACGCAAGCGTGGCAGCGGGTATAGATGGTTCCGGCAAACTTATTTTTGTTTTTCAACATGCCTATGGTTAAGTGATGTTATCGTTGAGTCAAATTCCAGAATTATGACTAACGCTATTGTTGGGATGAGTCTTCAAACTTGGCATGAATTGGGTGCTCCGACCGGCCGGCCGACCGGCCGGATAGCGTGACCCAAGTGCAGTTGAAGAGCCCCAACATGGACAGTTTTTGTGCCTAGACCGGTCGGCCGACCGGCCGTCAGTGGGCTCCGACCGGTCGGCTGACCGATCGGTTGTGAGGCAGCAACATTGATGATCTCCCTGGACTTTTTTTGCATTGGCCGACCGGTCGGCTGTGCACGCGGATTTCTTGCACAGTCTGCAGTACTGCGCAAGGTGTTTCTATTTTCGGATTTCTTCCTATTTAAGGTGTTGTAATCCGACTTAGAGAGGTATCCTAAGGTGTCCAAGGTTTCCTATTCGTACTAGGAAGAGGGGAGAGGTGTGTGTGAGAGAAAACTTGGAGTTTTTCTGTGTTTCCTTGCTTGTGGGCCGTCAAATCTCTGTAATCTTCTGATATTCATAGTAGATCGCTTTGTGCCGTGGTTTTTTACCCGTTTTGGGGTTTTTCCACGTAAAGTCGGAGTCTCTTGTGGTGAATGCTTGTGTTTGCTTGATTGTATCTTGTTACTTGTTTGATTTCGCATTGCTTCACGTGTTCGGCGTTCCGCTTCCGCTGCCGGCTTTATCCCAACAAGTGGTATCAGAAATAAAGTTGGGGTGGAGTAGATTCGAATCTGAGACGAGAAGATGGGATCGAGCGCAAGGTTCGATACAGAGAAGTTCTCCGGGAAAAATAACTTTGAACTATGGAATGTGAAGATTGAATCCTTCCTGGTTCAGCAAGGGCTTGATGGAGCTCTTGGAAAGCGACCCGAGGCTATGGAAGACGATGAGTGGACGAAGCTCGACAAGAAGGCAAGAACCTCAATCCTGTTAAACCTTACGGATGATGTTCTCTATCATGTCATGAAGGAGAAGACTGCGGCTGAAACGATGGCGAAGCTAGAGAAGGTTTATGCCAAGAAATCTCTAGAGAATCGCATGTACGTATTGATGCAGTTGTTCACCTTGAGGATGGCTTAGGGAACTCAGGTGGAGGACCACCTGAGCACGTTCAATAGGCTGGTTTGCAAGTTGGTGGAGATTGATGAACCGATTAAGGATGAGTATCAAGCATGCATCCTGTTGAATTCTCTTCCAGATTCATATGAGTCGTTCAGGGACTCTGTGTGCACAGGGAGGGAAACATAAGCGTCGAGACCGTTATCTCAGTCCTCCAGTCGAAGGCGATGAGAAAGAAAAGCGGTGACATGGCTTCCCGTTATTCCTCAGAGGCACTGGTTATGAGGGGAAGAAGTTCTGAGCATGGAGGATATTCGAAATCGGGATGAAGGGCCAAGGGCAAAGGTAAGTCTAAGGTGAAGTGCTGGAATTGTGGCTAGGAGGGCCACATGAGAGGGGATTGTCAGAATCCCGGGTTGAGGCAAGAGAAGTATGAAAATTCTTCTGGAAAGGGAGCCAATACCGTAGAGGACGGTGGCGATTTTTGTGAAGTTCTGACTGTATTTGGCAAGGGATCTCACGGTAGTGAGTGGATCCTTGATTCAGGGGCTTCATGTCACGTTTGTCTTGACTGGAGTTTATTCACGACATACAGGGAGTATGGTGGAGAATCGGTGTTTGTGGGCGATGGAGTCGCTCATAAGGTTGTGGGTGTTGGTACCGTGCGCATCAGGATGTTCGATGGGGTCGAACGAGTCCTGAAAGATGTGAAGCATGTTCCCAAGATGAAGATGAATGTGATTTCTCTTGGTGCACTCGAGGTGAAAGGGTGCGTTTTTATCGGCCTCGATCGTTGTTGTGAAGTGATGAAGGGGGCGCTCGTGTGTATGAAGGCACGGAGGTGTGGCCATCTTTACATGTTGATCTGGAGCACAATTTACGGTGGAGCTGCGGGAATGGCGGCGAGATCCACGATTGCTCATATGTGGCAAGTGCCCAAGGGCCACATGAGAAGAGCGGTAAAGGGCGTGAATTTGCAAGGATATGGTCGATGGTGGCACGAGAAGTGTTAATGTCAGATTTTGTAACGAGATCCTCCGGTTTTTCTCCTTCACTCCAACGGGGATTTCTACCACCAGACCTGAAAGAAGACAGCAACTAAGGGTGGCTGGGGACCAGCCGTTAGCCCTCCGATGCTTAAGTCAGGCCAAAGCAAGAAGAAAAGAAGCCAAGCAAAACGGGACAGAGATGGAATGTTCTGTGTGTGTGTACCTTTCTCTTAATGGAGTCACCCCCTTATATAGATCTGAAGCAAGCCAATTTGTTACGTAAGATATCGAAATCCCGATGATGTCGCGTACGATACTAAAATCTCACTGATTTCGTGGGACAAGATCCCTATCCTTAGGGGAAATATCTAACCCAATAACTCCTTCCGGCAATCACGTTTCTTGATAGCAATCCCCTGAGATTCGGAACTACCAGAGAAGATAAGCCCAAAAACCGACCTATACAGGCTGCTGATCGACATGGTAATAGTGCTGATTGCTCGTAGTTGGAGTCATAGCTACCGAAAAGGAAGGAGACGCCGAAAGGATAAAGACCGCCGCGCTGGATGTAACTCTGCTTAGTGTCGCAGAGGGATTGAACAAGCCGCTCGACGAGAACCGAATGCTGGAAATATGAAGACCATCCGAACCAAAAGACTCAGGACTATTCTAGTGTCGGGAGCTACTTGTGTCAGGGATGCTCGCATTCGTGATGTGCGACCCCTCCTGACGAGCCCGAGCAGAGCTGCTCGCATCCGGGGAATGCGACCTCTTCGAGTGAGCACGAGCCGAGCTGCTCGCATCCGGGGAATGCGACCTCTTCGAGTGAGCCCGAGCCGAGCTGCTCGCATCCGGGGAATGCGACCTCTTCGAGTGAGCCCGAGCCGAGCTGCTCGCATCCGGGGAATGCGACCCCTTACCGCGAACACGACCTGGACTCCTCGCATTCACATTGCCGCGATCCTTCACTTCTTGTCAGACTATATTTGCCTACAACAGATGCCCCCCAAACCCTTGATATTGAGGAACTATGCCAAGGGTTTGCTAGTGTTGACAGCTGGGTGCTGGGAGACAATCGCGCATGATTCACTTAACGTGCTTCCGCATTTATGATGGCCAGCTTTCGCGCAGCTTTTTCTGCCGCCAGAGATGAAGCGTCGGGCGCCACGTGTTTCCGTATTTAATGCTAGCGTCCGTTCGTCTGGTGCGCCGGATGAGAAACTGCCGCGTGTCCAGCAAATCAAACGGAATGATTGCGTATAAATACCGGACTTAGAAGAAAATTCTTTCATTTTCGAATTCTCTGCTGCGGCGCTCCCTGCTTTCTTCTTCTTCCTTTGCTTCTGGTGCGAAAAACCTCTTCACAGAGGTAGTTTTTCTCCAACTTTCTCCCTTCATCTCTGCTTCCTTCATCTTTCTTTCTTGCTTTCCTTCTTGCGATGGCGGGGTCCTCAGATGAAGAGATCGTTCCCTTGGGAGATCACACCCCTGATTCTTCCGAATCAAATAATGCCAGAGTACCGGCTGGTAGATATTCTGCCTCCGGGTATTCTTCCATCTTGACGGAGGAGAGGCTCTCTAGCCTTAGAGAGGCATACAGAGTGCCGGACTCTGTTATATTCAGATTGCCTGGGAGAGGGGAGACAGTCGATGCACCACCGCCTGGGTGTGTGGCAGTTTACGAATACTTTTTCAAAGTAGGCGTACGTCTCCCCCTCCACCCCTTCATTCGAAATTTCCTCCGTCTCTATAAGATTGCCCCGGGCCAACTTATAGTTAACGGCTGGCGGGTTCTTTTGAGTGCTTTCACCCTTTGGAAGCAGGCGGGTAACGAGGAATTAACCGCTCAGGAATTTTTGAGGTTATTCCAGCTGAAGAAGGCGACAGCTAGCGAGGGTTGGTACTACCTCTGCTTTTGGCACCGGAATAACTTCATTTTGGGGAACCCTTCTTCCAACTGCCCGGGATGGAGAAAGAAGTGGTTCTATGTCTCCGGAAACTGGGAGTCCGAAATGGGCTCTAACTCTAGCGCCCCAGTGCAGCCTGGCTGTGGTCCGAGCGTGGGTTGCATCCGGGTCCCCGTTGGGGACTGGTCGGGCTTCGAAAATAGCGCTCCAGTTGGTAGGGCCTGGGTGAGGTTAGTCCCACATCGGAAGGATGAGCGCCCTGATTCTGGGCTATATGTGCGGTTCTCACCTTCCCTGTACAGACGCGTTTTGGGGGAAACCTCGGGACCAAAACCGTGCGAGCGCGCGTGCGTGCCCAGAGCGGACAATATCTGTACAGTGTTTGTGGGGGCGTTACACTGACCCCAAAGGCCATAACGTTAATCGCCATTTTGGCGAAGGTGGGTCAAGTGCTCGTTTTATTTGTCCGACAGAAACAATAACTTTACTACTTTGGCGTTTTAACGAACCTTCTTTTTTGCTCGTAGGAATCCCAATTGGTGTGAAGCCCAATCTGCGAGGAGGGCTCAACGAGAAACTTGTCAAGGTCTACAAGCTCCTTGTGGCCGCACGCCACGTCAACGCTGCTCTAGAGCCTCACTGTCTCTGTGCAGCGGGTTTAATCTCTCAAGACGAAATGGCGAACGTGGGAGATAAAAGAGGTGCACTGGGGGCACTTCCCCGTCTGAAGGGTGCAGCCTTGAAGAGGCAAAAGAAGACTGCGGGGGGTCCTTCTAATGCGCCCACTCCCGCAGAGGGGTCTGCTCGCGGTCCTCAACCGCGAGGGATCGGTTCGGGTGGGGTCGCTACGACTTCTCGTACGACTGCGACCCCTCTGGTTATCGCGACCCCTCTATCTGCCGTGCCCCCTCCGGCTACTGCGACTCCACCGCCAGGTGCTCGCGGCCAGCCGGTGATCGAAGTCGCTGATAACTCGCCGAAAGGCGATCGGAGGGAGGGGGGCCTCCCTCCTAAAGATATGAGATGCGAGCCTACTGGTGCTCGCGAGTCTGCGACACCCTCTATGGGTGCCGTAAGTGCTCGCGAGACGGGCTCTGGTGAGATGGTGGTGGCCTAACCTTCCGGGTCGGGGGTTTTTGTTATCCCCCCACACTTGCATCCTGTATGCAAGTTTATGTTTGATAACATTCCCCCCAACTCCTTCGGGAGTTTGCCTGAGCCAAGCCCAGAGGCTCTCTCTACAGATATTGGAGTGAGACTGGTTCAGGTAACAACCTTTCCTCTTTCTACCAATCTTTTCAGGGTTTTATTAGATGACTAGCATTCTAATCCTTCTTTCTTTATTTGTTTCAGAGCCTGGATCTCACACTCCGCGTTAGACGGGATGTCGAAGCAGCCCGCCGCAGCGTGGAGGATGTGGAGAAGAAGAAGAAGACCATGGAAGCCGAGGTCCAAGGGAGGGACCGTTTGGTGAAGGCCTTGGAGGTTCAGATCTCCAAGCTGGACGAAGAGAAGAAAATTCTCCTTGTCAAGATCCAATCCCTGACTGAGCGTTTTCAGTCAGTGGACCTCCAACTCGCAAAGCTTCAAGAGATTCATACCAAGAGCGAGAAGGAGAAGGAGATCTTCCGCCAGGACAAGATCCAGCTTGAGCGATGGCTCAAGGACGCGCGGGCCAAGCTCGAGGAAACCCAGAAGAAGCTCGAGGAGGCCCAGCAGGAGCTCAAGGAAGCCCAGCAGCAACTTCACCAGTTGAAGGATGATTCCATCCACTGGGAAGAGGAGCAAGTGGCCTTCGTTCAAATGATATCTGATGAGGGTCCTCGCGCAGTTCAGGAGTTCCGGACTTCTCCACTTTACGATGAGGAGCAGTACGATGGGTATATCGCTGGTCGCGATTTCGCGGTCAGAGTTATGCAGATGATCGGTCCAACTTTTAACGTTGAGGAGTTCGACAGGGTGGCATTCAAGGTTGCAACTAAGGAACGGGCTGCCGCTGAGAACGAAGCCACTGAGGCAACAGATGCCCCTCCTGCTCCTGAGGGTGGTCCTGAAGCTGAGAGCCGCGAGCCTGCGCAAGATGAGGATGACCAACCTTGACCTCGGCAGCTTCCTATATCATGTATTTTTTTTTTTTGAAGAAGTCTATAATTGTCTCGGCCTTTTGGTCTTTTTGAATGAATATCCGTTTCTGTAATGTATTCTCCTTTTCTTTCATTTTTTGCTTTATGTTGATCTCAAATGGATTCATCAGAGATGCGACCCTTTAATTCGAGCACGAGCTGCGCTGCTCGCATTTAGGGGGTATGACCACAATTCGAGCGTGAGCTGTGGTGCTCGCAATTAAGGTGTACGACTGCGATTCGAGCCCGAGCTGCGGTGCTCGCGATTAGAGCACGAGTTGCGGTGCTCGCATTCCGGAGTGCGATCCCTCCTCTCACCAGTCGCGAGCAACTAACTCATGAGAATGAATTAGACTCAATCCGAGGGTCGTACGACCGTGTCCGCGTTGAGATAGACTGATCTATCGATTGAGATTTTGATTCTACCAAGGGCAGAAGGTTGGTCAAGAGATGGTATACATTCTCTTCGGGGCTGTTCAAGTCCATGCAAATGGAGAAGCAACCAACTAGTAACGATTTCAGTCCTACCAAAGGTAGGCAATTGGCCAAGAGGATGTGTAAGCACTCTCTTCAGGGCTATTCAGGTCCATATAAATGGAGTAGCGGCCAAAAGATGTCTTTCACTTTATTCATAAAACGTTGTAATAAACTACATCGAATCTAGGGTTAGTATCGTAGCAAATGCTCCACGTGCCAAGGGCGACGCACAGGCTTCCCTTGCATGTCTTCAAGATAATAAGTACCGGGTCGCACAACCCTAATAACCCGATACGGGCCTTCCCAATTCGGATCCAATGAACGAGCAGGAGCTCCAAGATTTTGCCTTAGGACCAAATCTCCGAACTGGAAGGATCTAGGCCGAACCTTCGCATTCCGATAACGAGCAATACGTTGTTGATATGCTGCCACTCGTACTTGGGAAGCATTTCTTCGCTCTTCCAAGAGATCGAGATGAAGTCGGAGGTTTTCATGATTGCTCGCGGGATCATACTGCTCGATCCGATATGAGGGCACTTGAATTTCCACTGGTACCACTACGTCAACACCAAATGCTAAGGAGAAAGGAGTTTCACCTGTTGATGTACAAGCCGTGGTTCTATAGGCCCATAATACCTCTGGCAGAAGTTCTGGCCACGCCCCTTTACATTCACCTAGCTTGGTTTTTAAATGATGCTTTATGATCTTATTCACTGCCTCGACCTGCCCATTCGCCTGAGGATGATATGGAGAAGTGCGGAGATTACGTATCTTCCATTTGTCGCAAAATTCATCAAAGGCCGCGTTGTCGAACTGCGTTCCATTATCGGTAATTATAGTATGAGGAAGTCCGAAACGACATATAATATTTCTCCATATAAACTTAGTAGTTTGTTTTTCAGTAATCTTGGCTAATGGTTCTGCCTCGGCCCATTTGGTGAAATAATCAACCGCCACGATCGCGAACCTGTTCTGTCCCTTTCCCATAGGTAAGGGCCCGATGATATCGACCCCCCACTGAGCAAAAGGCCAAGGGCTATCAACTGGGGTCATCCGCTCAGACGGTACACGAGGTATAGGTAGATATCGTTGACACTTGTCGCATTTTTTAGAAAATTCGATGGCGTCTGCTTTCATAGTGGGCCAATAATATCCTTGCCTCATCGCTTTATATGCTAGGGATCGCCCCCTGGGATGGCTACCACATGCCCCCTGGTGTACTTCATCGAGAACACGAAGTGCTTCTTCTGGATGAAGACACCTTAAATAAAGCAAGGAAAAGCTTTTTCGCAACAAGATTCCATCTTGTAAGGTGTACCTGGCAGCTCGAAGCCGAATTTGTCTTGCAGCTTTCTTGTCTTCTGGTAGGTATCCATCTCTGAGATAAAGGATGATAGGATCCATCTAGCATGGAGATGATTGTACCGATATAACTTGCTCAAGAGTCACAGGTCGATACTCAAGTTCTGACGGTGCTCGATGGGAATTGAATGTGATAACTCCGATTCCGGTGCAGAAGCGAGCTTTGCCAAGGAATCGGCAAGTTGGTTCTGCTCGCGAGGGATATGAATTATTTTATAAGTCGTTAGTTTGGCGAGCAGGATGAGGACACGAGACTTGTATAAGGCCATTCTTTCTTCTTTGGCTTCGAATTCACCAAAAACTTGGTTGACAATGAGCTGGGAGTCGCTATGAATTATCAAATTCTGGACTGCGAGGACAACGGCCAGTTCGAGGCCAACAATCAGGGCCTCATATTCTGCTTCATTATTGGAGACGCGTGATTCGAAACGCAGAGCATATTGAAAATGCGACCCGTCGGGAGCCACTAAAATCAGGCCCGCTCCACTACCAGTGGCCCGCGACGACCCGTCTACGAAGAGAGACCAAGGAGGCTGGTCGCTGGTCGCGACATTATCTTCAGAAGAATATGTAAATTCGGCGATGAAGTCTGCCACGGCCTGGCCCTTGACTGCGGTCCTAGGACAGAATGAGATATCATGCTCACTGATCTCGACCGCCCATTTAGTTAAGCGCCCTGAAGCCTCAGGTTTTTGAAGGACTTGTCGTAGTGGATGATTTGTTGGTACTAAAATAGCATGGGCTTGAAAGTATGGTCGCAGTTTTCGAGCCGCAGTGACTAAGGCTAGGGCCAGTTTCTCCATATCAGAATACCTAGTTTCTGCATTGACCATTGCTCGACTGATATAATAAACGGGCCTTTGCACCCCAGAATCTTCTCTTATTAAAGCGGCGCTAACGGCCGTGGAAGACACAGATAAATAAAGAATGAGTTGCTCATGTGCTACAGGTTTAGATAAAATGGGGGGAGCACTCATGTATTGCTTCAGTTGTTGAAAAGCTTCTTCACACTGAGGTGTCCACTTCCAATCAGACTTGGCCGTTGCACGAAAGAGTTTGAAGAAGGGCAAGCACTTGTCAGACGCTCGCGAGATGAACCTGTTCAATGATGCGATGCGACCAGCCAGGCGCTGGACGTCCTTCAGAGTAACTGGGGATTTCATCTCTATCAATGCTTTAATCTTTTCGGGATTCGCCTCAATTCCACGTTGGCCAACCATGAACCCAAGAAACTTCCCTGCAGACACTCCAAACGCGCATTTTTCTGGGTTCAATTTCATTTGATACTTCCTCATTAGATCAAAGGCTTCTCGAAGATCAGAAATGTGGTCATCTTCAATGATGCTTTTCATGAGCATGTCGTCAACATATACTTCCATATTCCTACCGATTTGAGCAGCGAATATTCTGTTGACAAGGCGTTGATAAGTGGCCCCTGCGTTTTTAAGACCGAACGGCATTACCTAGTAGCAATATAGTCCTCGATCTGTGATGAAGGCAGTATGCTGGCTATCAGGTGGATGCATTATAATCTGGTTGTAACCAGAATAGGCATCCATAAAGCTGAGGAGAGCATGTCCAGCTGTTGAGTCGACCAACTGGTCGATCCGTGGTGTCGGAAAGATATCTTTGGGACATGCTTTGTTCAAGTCTGAATAGTCGACGCACATCCTCCATTTGCCATTAGCTTTCCGGACGAGAACTACGTTTGCGACCCACTGTGGGTAGTCAACTTCTTTTATGAAATTAGCCGCGAGCAGCTTCTCAACTTCAGTTTTGATCGCCATTTGTCTTTCTGCAGTAAAGGCACGTCGACGCTGATGTACGGGTTTATGCTTCGGGTCAATGTTGAGACGATGTGCGATGACATTGGGATCGATGCCTGGCATATCTTTATGAGACCAAGCAAACACGTCCTGGTATTCAATGAGGAAACGGATCACATCTTCACGGTGGATACTGGTTAAGGAGGAACCGATGTACACGATCTTAGATGGATCGTCTTCGGTCAGGCGGATCGCCACTGTTTCCTCCCCTGGAGTTCCTGATTTCAGAGCATTTTCTCTCGGATCCAACTAGGTGGAGGGAACGTCGGATGAACCTTGAACTATTTCCATGACAGGTGTCGCTTGAGCCTTCTTTCGATCTTGGAGGGCTATCTGGTAACAGGACCGTGCCTCCTGCTGACTTCCTCGCACGACCCCGATGCCATTTGGGGTAGGAAATTTAACACACAGATATGAAGGGTGCAAGGCTGCTCCAACCTTAGTTAGAGACGGCCGCCCCAAAATGGTGTTATATGCTGATTTTCGATCCACGACGAGGAAGTTTACGAAGACGGTGGTCTTCGCTGGACTCTTTCCAAAAGTAACTGGGAGATCGATGCTTCCTTCAGGTGTTACTACCTCTCCTCCAAAGCCGACGAGGGGGGTCGATACTGGCTTGAGGAGGTTTCTGGATAGTGCCATTTTGTTGAAAGCCTCCAAGTACAGAATGTCGGCTGAGCTACCTGTATCCACCATAATTCGATGAGTCAGATAATTTGATACCTTCAATGTGACTACGATGGAATCTTCATGAGGGAAGTGAATTCCCGCTGCATCTTCGAGGGTGAAAGAAATTGGAGGATGGCTCGCTTTTGATGAGCTGGACGTCTATTCCAGCCAATAGATATGCTGGGGTTCTTTGGACGCCTTCCGAACGTATGCTTTTCTTGAAGCTTGAGAGTCACCCCCACAAGCTGGTCCCCCGACGATAGTGCGGATTTCTCCCGTGGGCTCAGCGTCCTCTTGGTCGGTTTGATGATGAGGCGGTTCCTTTTGGCGAGATGAGGTCTTCGCCCTTTCTGGTGATCGATTCTTACGAGCAACATAATCCTGGAGATGGCCTTTTCGAATAAGGGCTTCGATATGGTCTCGTAGAGAGATGCAGTCCTGGGTCCTATGCCCGTGATCTTTGTGGAAGTAACAGAACCTGCTCTTATCTCTCTTCTCGGGATCGGATTTGATCTTTGCAGGCCACTTCACATATGGCTTGTGTTTTATCTCCATTAGAACTTTTTCAGGAGACCGATTAAGAGGAGTGTAGTTATGATATTTACCAGAGTAAGGCTTCCTGGGAGAACGATCGCGCTGATCACGACGGTATTTCTTATCTGTAGAAGAAGTTCCTTCTGGCTTGCGTTTCTTACTTTGTACTCCATGGCGTGTCAATGCGACTTCTTCTGCATTGATATATTTCTGAGCTTTGGCTTGGAATTCTGCCATAGTTTTCGGCGGGCTTTTATCTAAGGCAAACCTGAATTTCTCGCTCGTTATTCCGGCGATGAGGGCTGTGAGACCCTTTTCTTCAGTGTAACCCTCAGTTTGAACGGCTTCGGCAGTGAACCGTACTGTGAACTCTTTTATTGTCTCTCCATGCTGCTGTTTCAGATTCATCAGATGGGAGGCTGGCTTCTTAATGCGAATACTTCCCATGAATTGAGAAAGAAATATCTCCGATAATTGGGAAAAGGAACTGATGGAACGGGGCTTTAACCCCCGAAACCACATACGAGCTGCTTCCTTCAATGTAAGGGGAAAAGCCCTACACATGATTTCTGAACCATGTCCCTCCAACTCCATGAGGGACCTGTATGTTTCCAGATGTTCCAGAGGGTCGCCAATGCCTGTGTACGGAGCGACAACAGGCGCTCGATACTTTCTGGGCAACGGGGCTTCCATGACGTCGCTGGTGAAGAGAGATTCAGATTGATGTATCGCCGCCATGACGGCAGATGGTCGATTTGCCTGGTATCGCTGTTCCATGACATCAAAACGATCTTGGATTCTTTTGAGATCTCCTTCCCATGGTAGGGTATAGCTAGATGTTTCGGCGGTGGAGCCTTGCGGTTGAGGTTGTCGAGACGAACTGGAATGTTTAGAATGTGGAGACGGCACAGGGGGATGGCCGCCAAGTGGTGGGACCTGTGGTTCATCCATAGAATGTCTGGAAGCGACTGGTATGGGTGGCGGTGGTAACCCTTCAGAGGGTTGTCTTTACGGTTCAGGGAAGTGCTGATCAAGCCGATTTGACAGCGCCTGAACTCCGGCGTTTAGAGTTAGGAGAGTGTTTCCGAGGAAACGTAGGACATCATCTTGATTTCCAGAGGCCTCCAATAATGGGTTTGCTGATGGCATATTCGGGGCTCCTTGAGGGATATTCGTCGGAGCAGGTGGGAGGGCAGGTGCGGATTCCGTCTCATCAGGCGGAGGTGGTGCCTGCCTTGAAGTTGAAGGATGAACAGCCTTTTTAGGAGGCATCGCCGAAGGATTTTGATCGGTGGTTAGGACGATTGATTTTGACGATCAAGTCGTTCCCACAGACGGCGCCAAACTGTTAATGTCAGATTTTGTAACGAGATCCTCCGGTTTTTCTCCTTCACTCCAACGGGGATTTCTACCACCAGACCTGAAAGAAGACAGCAACTAAGGGTGGCTGGGGACCAGCCGTTAGCCCTCCGATGCTTAAGTCAGGCCAAAGCAAGAAGAAAAGAAGCCAAGCAAAACGGGACAGAGATGGAATGTTCTGTGTGTGTGTACCTTTCTCTTAATGGAGTCACCCCCTTATATAGATCTGAAGCAAGCCAATTTGTTACGTAAGATATCGAAATCCCGATGATGTCGCGTACGATACTAAAATCTCACTGATTTCGTGGGACAAGATCCCTATCCTTAGGGGAAATATCTAACCCAATAACTCCTTCCGGCAATCACGTTTCTTGATAGCAATCCCCTGAGATTCGGAACTACCAGAGAAGATAAGCCCAAAAACCGACCTATACAGGCTGCTGATCGACATGGTAATAGTGTTGATTGCTCGTAGTTGGAGTCATAGCTACCGAAAAGGAAGGAGACGCCGAAAGGATGAAGACCGCCGCGCTGGATGTAACTCTGCTTAGTGTCGCAGAGGGATTGAACAAGCCGCTCGACGAGAACCGAATGCTGGAAATATGAAGACCATCCGAACCAAAAGACTCAGGACTATTCTAGTGTCGGGAGCTACTTGTGTCAGGGATGCTCGCATTCGTGATGTGCGACCCCTCCTGACGAGCCCGAGCAGAGCTGCTCGCATCCGGGGAATGCGACCTCTTCGAGTGAGCACGAGCCGAGCTGCTCGCATCCGGGGAATGCGACCTCTTCGAGTGAGCCCGAGCCGAGCTGCTCGCATCCGGGGAATGCGACCTCTTCGAGTGAGCCCGAGCCGAGCTGCTCGCATCCGGGGAATGCGACCCCTTACCGCGAACACGACCTGGACTCCTCGCATTCACATTGCCGCGATCCTTCACTTCTTGTCAAACTATATTTGCCTACAACAAGAAGCGGTGAAGTTATGATTGAAGATGAGATGACGATGCAAGAATGTATTGTTTTAATGTTTGAAGCCTCGGTGGAGATTGTTAGGATGAGTCTTGAAACTTGGCACGAATTGGGTGCTCCGACCGGCCGGATAGCGTGACCCAAGTGCAGTTGAAGAGCCCCCCCCCCCCCCCCCCCCCCCCCCCCCCCCCCCCCCCCCCATGGACAGTTTTTGTGCCCAGACCGGTCGGCCGACCGGTCGTCAGTGGGCTCCGACCGGTCGGGCGACCAGTCGGCTGTGAGGCAGCAACATTTATGATCTCCCTGGACTGTTTTTTGCATTGGCCGACCGGTCGGCTGTGCGCGTGGATTTCTTGCGCAGTCTGCAGTACTGCGCAAGGTGTTTCTATATTCGAATTTCTTCCTATTTAAGGTGTTGTAATCCGACTTAGAGAGGTATCCTAAGGTGTCCAAGGTTTCCTATTCGTACTAGGAAGAAGGGAGAGGTGTGTGTAAGAGAAAACTTGGAGTTTTTCTGTGTTTCCTTGCTTGTGGACTGTCAAATCTCTGTAATCTTCTGATATTCATAGTGGATCGCTTTGTGCCGTGGTTTTTTACCCGTTTTGGGGTTTTTCCACATAAATTCGGAGTCTCTTTTGGTGAGTGCTTATGTTTGCTTGATTGTATCTTGTTACTTGTTTGATTTCGCATTGCTTCACGTGTTCGGTGTTCCGCTTCTGCTGCCGGCTTTATCCCAACAGCTATCTCAAATCCTCTTGCCTCAATCCCTAGGGTAGTCTGGTATCAAGTAAGGACTATGGTTCACTTGAGGTTGACCTTCATTTCATTATCTCCCACACTTTGAGGCAAGGCAACTCAATGGGGTACAGTCTAGCAAGACTTACTAGTGGTGGGAGGCTAAATCTTATATATCTAAGGAAGAGCTACCATGAGATCCACAGTCTAGTGTCTTTATAGACAATGCATTTTTTTTTTTTTTTTGGGTTAGTTCACACAACCCATTGTTAGTACACCCACCCACCAACCCCTGTTAGTCACATCACAATGCTAGCCACCCCCACCATGGGAATCGAAACCATGATCTCAATGTTAAAACGAGGCAATCTTCACTTAGTCTACCACTTGAACTATGGACCTGGGTGTTTTTCTCACTACAAAAAAATAGGCCTTTAGCCACACTTTTTTAGCCTCACTTCGAAAAACTAAGGCTAAATGTGCTTTTTCGCCTCAGTCGGTAAGAAAAAAAGGCTAAAAGTCCCTATTTCGCCTTAGTTGGTAAAAATCGAGGCTAAAAGTCCGTCATTTCGCCTTGGTGAAAACTAAGGCTAAAAGTCCACTTTTTAACCTCAGTTGTTAGGAAACTGAGGCTAAATTTTCATTTTTTTTTCACCTCTTTTGTAAAGGAACCGAGGTTAAAAGTCCATCTTTTGCCTCAGTTACAAATGATAAAGGCTAAAAGTCCATTTTTTGCCTCAGTTGTTACGGAACCGAAGCTAAAAGTCCATTTTTATTTTTATTTTTTTTTGCCTCAGTTGCAAAGAAATTGAGGCTAAGAATTCATTTTTTGCCTCAATTGCAAAGGAACCAAGGTTATAAGTCATTTTTTGCCTCAATTACTAAGGAACCAAGGCTAAAAGTCTATTTTTTCGCCTCGGTTACTAAGGAATTGATGCTAAAAGTCCACTATTTTACCTCAGTTGATAAGAAACCAAGGCTAAAAGTATGCCTTTTCGCCTCGGTTGCTACAAAACTGAGGCCAAAAGTCTGCATTTCGCCTCAATTGTTACAGAATCGAGGTTAAAAGTCTGCCTTTTCGCCTCAGTTGTTATAGAATCGAGGCTAAAAGTCCACCTGTCGCCTCGGTTACTACATAACCGAGGCTAAAAGTTCATCATTCGCCTCGGTTACTGCAGAATTGGGGCAAAAAGTTTGCCTTGCACCTCGGTTGCTACAAAACTGAGGCTATAAGTCTTCCTTCTCACCTCGGTTGCTACATAACTGAGGCTAAATGTCCGTCATTCGCTTCGGTTACTACAGAACTGAGGCCAAAACTTCGTCATTCAAGCTTGAATGAAATTGATAAGTTTGAAAAAGCTAGATTTTGATTATAAAAAATGAGATTTTTAAAAAGAAATTGAGATTTTGTATTTAAAAAAATGAAAAGTTTGATTAAAAAAATGAGATTTTGAAATATATTGAGAAGTTAAAAAAAATTTGACATTTTAAAAAATAATGGAAAAGTTTGATAAAATTTTAGTTTTTTTAGTGGATTATTTAGGATTTTTCATAGTTTTTAAATGAAAATTTTGGAAGTTGAATACTTTGTTATTCCATTCATTGTACTAACTTAGAACTTTGCCTTGGTGTTTCCATTTCAATGCTTGCAAGGCAATAAGATGGTGATGCAATCAGGCTAATTGTGCCAGATCGGAGAGGACCAGCCAATCAAAGCTAACTATGTTAGCTGTTGCAAGCGCTATGACACCATACCTTTGTTTTTCAAAGTGTGTTTCCTTGGAGTACTCTATGTCTACAAGATAACGTTGTGTAACGGTTTGATGTAGTAGGGTGCATTTGTAGTTTGTTTTGAAAACTTTAAATAGATAACTATTTTGTTGGTTTTGTACTTTTTTTAATAAATGAATGGATGATTATACAGATTAAATAGGTGTAAGATGCATGCGTTTATTTAAATAATTTTTTAAAAAAATTAAACATTTTTAGCCACCGTTTATAACTGAGGCTAAAATATATTGTTAGCCTTGGTTGACAGAAAGTAAGGCTTAAAAATGGATTTAGTCTCTATTAGCATCAATCGAGGCGAAAAACTAGATTAAGCCTCGTTTGTTGGGAACCGAGGTTAAAAAATGAATTTAGCCTCTGTTGATGCCAATAGAGGGTAAATCCATCTTTAGCCTCGATTTTGCCTTTGTTGATGCCAATAGAGGGTAAATCCATCTTTAGCCTCGATTTTGCCTTAGTTACTCAAACAGAAGGTACAACTCCCGTGGTTAAAAGCTTTAGCCTCAATTGTTGAGAACTGAAACTAAAAATAGATTTAGCCTCAGTTGGAGGCAACCAAGGCTAAATTTTGAATTTAGACTCAGTTGGAAACAATGGAGGCTGAAAACTTGATTAGCCTCAGTTTGAGGCAATGGAAACTAAAAAGTTTCTTTTAGCCTCGACTGAAGAACTGAGGCTATAAAAGGTTTTTTAGACTCAGTTGAGAAAACTAAGACTAAAGCCTTTAACCACAGGACTAGTAGCTCAGGTTACAGTAACTAAGGCTAATTCAAACAAAACTGAGGCTAAAGGTTTTAGCCTCATTTTTTCAACTTTTTTAGTCACTGTTTTGAATTGAGGCTAAAAGCCTTTTTTTTTCTTGTAGTTTCTTTGAGGGCCTTGTATTGAGTTTATATGTTAGGCACAACTCATTCTTTTTGAAGCATCCACCCAAAGCTAGAGGCCGTGTTTTCCCACCTTCTAAAGAAAAAAATGTAAATGAAGAGAAGATTAAAAAGCTAATTTTAGTAAATAATACCTCGTTAATATAATACTTACATTCAGGTACCTTTTCAAATTAAGTTTTCATTAAGCTACCTCATTAATTAAGTTATTGTCAAAGGGTACCTTCCATGAGTTTTTCAGTAATTTACATTACCTCGAAGTATGATGTTTCCCAAAATCACAAAAATGCCAACTAATTAATGAATGAGCTTAAGAATGTCATTATCGAAATAAAAAATAAAAAGATAAAAAATCAAGAGTTTTAGTAGATTGCACATCAGGGACGTGGTTACTTGTCAGTGTTATGTGGACCTAAAATGATGCAAGTCCTTTATCTGCACCATCCATCCGTTTTTTTCATATCGTTTTAGTGCATGATCCCAAAAATGAGACAGATCCAAATCTTAGGTAGACCACATCATAGGAAACAGCTGTAATTCAATGTCCACCATTAAAAACTTCCTAGGGCCTGCTGTAACTTTGATTTTCCACCCAACCGTTTGATTAGCTCACACAGACCTGGATGAAGGGAAAACACAATGATCGACTTGATCCAGAACTTTTGTGCCCCATAAGAAGTTTTAATGTTGGATGTTCGATCACCACTGTTTTCTATGGTGTGTCCTACCTGAGATTTGAATTTGCCTGATTTTTAGAATGATGCCCTAAGATGATCAGGCAAAATTGATAGAAGGTGTGGATGAGACATACATCATGAAGGGGCCAATCTTGAAGATTTTCAAAGCCACCTCTTTACCTATGCACCACGTAAAAATAAACAGTTGGTAGGACTCTGGATTCGGACTCGGATTCGATAGGAAGCGTCTATAGCGTACTGAGTAAAGTTTGTGGGGCTACCGTGATGTATGCATCTTATCCAAGCCGTCCATCCACTGCACTAGTTTATTTTAGGGCATGAGACTAAAATTGAATCATATCCAAAACTTAAGTGGACCACACTAATGACCTCCAACGTTGAAACCTTCCTAGGGCTAAACACAAATATCAGCCGGATCTAAAACTTCTGTGTTCCACAGGAAGTTTTCAACAGTAGCTGTTCAATTCACATTGTTTCGTGTGGTGCGGTCCACTTGACCTTTGATATGCTTTAATATGGGTCTCGTGCCTTAAAATGAACTGATAAAATGAATGGGCAGTGTGGATAAGACAAATACTATCACAATGGGCCCCTCAGATTTTACTAATTAGTACGGACCACTCTACTTGGGCTACAATAGGGACCCATCCATTACGGATGTCCTTGTTGGTTAGTGTAACGACCCGGCATTTTGTCATTCAATTTTGTTTATGCCAAAAAGGGATTAAAAGAATTAATTCATAATTAATAAACAAAAATGAAACATAAACCGGTTAGTTAAGGCCATCTTGGTTAAGGGGGAAGACCAGTAATTGAATCTTATCTTTAGCAAAAATATAATTTTGTTTTTAGCTATAAATTTAAATTTCAAATTTGTGATAAGATAGAGCTTATCTTATCTCATCCTATCTATTTCTCCCCACAAATAAAGCTAGCGAGAAAAGAAAGAGAGGAGAGAAGAAGGGAGTCTTGCTATGGGGCTAAGATCAGGTATGCTTGACCTCCTTTTCTTTTCTTTAGTATAAATCATCCCTAACCTAGCCAATGAACGGATCCGATCGGTGATTCATTTATTATTCAGATCGGTGGATCACTTTTAATTTCAACCCTTAATTAGATGAAGTAGCTGATTGATGGGGACTATCTGTGTGAGCCAGATTTAATTTGAATGGATTATAAGGATCCTAAGGCCAAATTATATAAGGGCTAGAAAATTCAGATTAATTTGATCTACAGGCGGGCCACATCAATCTTATTTGTGTTTAAGTAGATCTTTGTATGATCCAGCGGGTGGATCTAATCCATCACACCACTTTGAACCAATGAGATTATGATGAATGGATTAGATTGTCCAATGGTCCACTAGAATCTGGCTTATTTTAAGTTAATCATGTGGATTATATGAATAAGGATGATTATTATGGTTTAGACATTGGACCTTGGCAAAATCATAGACCATCTTGATATGTGTGTTGAGTGTGGAGACAATTCTCACCAGGGCATGGTCGGGCGCCCGGACGGTCTGATGACCGGGCGCCCGATATTCATACAATTTGAGACATATGCTGATGGACCGTTTTGTGAACGGCCGGGCGCCCGGCAGTCAAAGTAACTGGGCGCCCGATAATACACTGTTTTATCTTTTTTTTTGTTGCTGGACGTATTTTGTAATGGCCGAGCGCCCGACCTAGTTATGACCGGGCGCCCGACCGGCCACGGACTTAAAGTGCGGGTTTCCTATTTTGTGTTCTAATTGTGGGGTTTACTATATAAAGGGGTGTAAACCGGGATTAGACAAAGGGATTAGGGCTTCTATACGTCCAAAGTGAGAAAAAGGTAAAAGGATTAGCAAAAGGGTCATCTTTGTGCATGGGAGCATAGGAGAAGGTAAATGTATTGCTTATAACTTCGTTCTTCTTCATAGTGAAGTTTGCACCCGTGGTTTTTTACCCTTGTTGGGGTTTTTTCACTTAAAATTATGTCTTATGGATTGTTGGTTTGTGTGATTCTATTTCTAATTATTATTTTCTTCCTGTTTATCGTTTGTGGGTGAGACCGGAGATTGGATCTCGGTTCACCGGTGTTGTTGGTGTGCTGCGCAACAATGTGAAGTATGTTAAACGGTCCATATCTAAATCAAGATAACCACAAAGCATCTTGATGTGATGGATAGCTCAAATCTAAACTAAAATCACCACAAATTAGTAATTCAAATTAAATAATACAAATTATCCAAAAGAGATAAATCGTGACCGTCATCGATCAATTTATCAAGTCGATCGATCGATCAACAATCCAAAGAATGTTCCAGCAACTGTAAACGTTAAAGCATGTGTGATCAATCAAATTAATGCATCGATCGATCGATAGGGTCAACCAATCAACCGCAAGTGACAAAAAGTGTCCAGAGATTTAAAGGAATTCCGAGCGATTTTCCAATCGATCGAAGGGGATTGCGATCGATTGAAATTTCTCTTAGATTTGAACCCATAGCTGATGATAGAACTAGAATAAATATTTTTTATTTCCTACTCACACAGGGCTCATATCCTTGCTTTGCTATCAATCTCTAATTATGATCTTCTTCCCCAATCAAATATTATGGTGCCATGCATGTAAGTATGATGTTATTGAGCTATGCAGCTCTTTTATGTGGATTGTCATTATCAGTAACTCTTTTACTCATTACATTTCGAAAAAACATAGGTATTGTTGGCAAAAGCAAGCATTTACTAATTGGGTCAAAACCCCCATCGGGGAGTGAAATAGAATGTGAAATCGTGAGCTCCCAAGCAGTGGGAGGAGAAATCTCTGATTGCGTGCCTATTGAAGAATGAGTCGGTGACTCATAGGCAGTGGCTTGGTTAACGAGATGTGTCGATTGATTGACAGTGGCAATCGATCGATCGCAAATGGGGAAGTTGTTTTCATCGACCCTTGAGGTAGATCCAACTCTTAGGTGGATTACACCGAAGGATACAGTGCTGATTGAATGCCCACCGTTCAAAACTTGTTGCAGGCTACAAAATTTTTTGACCAAGTTGGTATTTGTTTCTTCCCTTCATCCAGGTCTGTGTGTCCTTATCAACGGGTTAGATGGCAAATAAACATTATGATAGGCATTAAGGTGGGCCTAAGAAGTTTTAATGGTGGGCATTCAAATAGCACTGTTCCCTCTAGTATGGTGCACCTGAGATTTGGTTCTGCTTAATTTTTGAGGTCATGCAATGAAAAGAACTTAAAAAATGGATGGATGCCTGGATATACAATACATATATCAAGGTGGCCCCAAATCACAGTCACACCGTATTGGGTGTGGTGTGTGGTGAGACTCTCGATGCGGATTGGATGCCTTGCTCTATGGGGCCCACTATGATACATGTGTTTTTTCCACACTGTACATTCATTCTGCCAAATCATATTGGGTCATGAATCCAAAAATGAGTTTGATCTAAATCTGAATTGGACCATATCATAAGAAACAATGGTGATTGCATGCCCACCATTAAAATCATTTTAGGGCCACAAAAGTGTTGGATCGAGCTGATATCTCTGTTTTCCCTTCATTCAGAACTATGTGACATAATCATCAAGTTGGAGGGAAAATAAACATTATGGTGGAGCCTTAGGAAGTTTAATTATATAATGCTAGGCCTTCAATCAACATTCTATGGTCCACCTTAGATATTTTGGATCTTCTTCATTTATTTCCTCATGCCTAAAATGACATGTAGAAATAGATGGATCATGTGGATAAAAACATAGGCATTATGGCAGGGCCAGCATAGAGCGGACCAATAGCCACCCCTATATGCAATACAGGTAAGGGGAAATCTCTTTGTTTATCCTTTTTCATGATTACTCTTTATATACTTACTTTTTTGAAATAACCTCATTAATTGGGGGTTATTTTTGTCATTTTAGAAAGAAAAAAAAATCACGCCAGAATTTAGAGAAAATTAAAAGAAAGTACCTCTTTGACAATAACTTAATTAATTAGGTAGCTTAATGAAAACTTAATTTAAAAAGCCATCAAAATGTAAATACCATATTAATGAGGTATTATTTTATAAAATTCCTTTAAGAAAAAAAGGAAAAAAAAATATAGTTCATCACTAGAGCTGGACACGAACCGAGTTTGATTGTTTAGATTGACTCGGATCAACTTGGTAAAACTCTGTTTGAGCAGAAAGTCTTCGTGTACAAACACACAAGTTTGTTCGGAAAAAAATTCGAGTCGATTTCAATCATAGCCCTGTTCGACTCGACTCAAAATTGACCGACTCAACTCGACTCGTTCGTTCGACTCAATTATATATATATATATATATATATATATATATATATATATATATATATATATATATATATATATATATATATATATAGAGAGAGAGAGAGAGAGAGAGAGAGAGAGGAATGCTCACCTATCTCTCACGAGAACTCGTGAGAGATTTCTTAGGGCTCATCACACGTGATGTGTCTCTAAAATCTAAGACATCCATGTGATGCAGCATCTGAAAAACTCCTGAGGCCCAACTTTCAACCTGGTTCACAAATCTGGTGGGTCACGGAAAATGGAAACAATTTCCTCCCTTAATTTGCCTCTCTTTCTCTTCTATGGCCCATGGTTCACAGGTGAGCATTCCTCTATATATATATATATATATATATATATATATATATATATATATATATATATATATATATATATATATATATATATATATATAGACACACACACACACACACACACACACACACACACACACTATGAGGTCGACCTCATGGGAACTTCCCATGAGGTCGAGTTGTGTGGGCCCCACTGTGATGTGTGTTGGACATCCACACTGTGTATTCGGTGGGTCCTCTCTATGTTATGGGTAGGGTTGTACATCGAGCCGACTCGAGTTGAGGTGGGCCAAGCTTAGCTTGATTCGTCCGTGCTCTCCTCAAGTTCGAGTTCGAGCTCGAGCTCGAGCTTATCATTGGAGCTTGCCTTGTTTGCTAAACCTTTCGAGGCGAGCTAATGGATTGAGTCGAGGCGAGCTTACCTCAAGTCGAGTCGAGCTTGTTCCCACCTCAATTTAATATATTTTTTGCTACAAAATACAAATTAAAAGTCAATAACATTAAGTTCAAGAAGTCACACATATATTTGGGGAGAATAATATTTCTACAAGTGGGACCCCACCATTTAAATGGCCTAGCTCTAATTGGTTTTTTCATTGGCCGGGTCACACACGCATTGAATGCAGACCACTAGTAACATTTTCTGAACCATAGATTAATACAGTACATGCATAGCTCACCACATAAATGGACTGCCCTGATTATTGTGTGGACCATCTTCATTATGAGGCCCTCGAAAATTGTAATCAATAGCTGCATATGGTGTTTGGTCTTACTATAGCCCCTGTTTTTTAGATGTGTATGGTGTGTGGTCTCACCGTAACACCTATTTTCTGCAGCATGTAAAACACACAACCACCGTGTGCTCACCATGTTTTCTACTTAAAATTACTCAATCCATCAGGTATGCTCAACAAAGAATGTTCTTACCTGAACAAAATAGTAGCATTAAGAAACCCCCCAGTGTGAGGGTTTTATATATCCTAAGCTTGGATCCCATGGAGAGAGAGAGAGAGAGAGAGAGAGAGAGAGAGAGAGAGAACCAAGAAATAAGAAGATTAGGGTAATTTTTTTAACAAATATCTATATGAAATGAGTCGAGTTGAGGGCGAGCCGAGTCGAGCTTGAATCGAGTCAAGTTTCGAGTCGAGTGACCCAATGGTCAAACTTGACTCGATTTCTGACTCGAGCTCCTAAATGAAGCTTGGCTTGATTCATTCCACTGAGTCGAGGCGAGTCGATCGAGTTTCTCGAGCTGACTCGGCTCATGACTAGCCCTAGTTATGGGATATCCCAAAAATCAGCTGTACTTGGAACACCATTTGAAATTGTGTTAAATCATGCCTAAACATATAAAAGCACATGGTGGGGCTCACCTCAATTTTGGATATGGCTGAAACTTATTATGACGCCTCATCCAGGTAGGACACATACAATGGATAGGCTGGATTTATAAAACACATCTCAGTGGGCTTTATAAATGATCATGAAAGTTTCAATGGGTGAATATCCACTCTCAATTGTTGCTTGTAATGTGGCCCACCTAAGTCATGGATTAGCCTAATTTTTAGGCTTGTGGCCTACCCCAGAAGGGTGCATCTGACTAATGGGGTGGATGTCCAATAGACGTCACGGTGGGGTGGGTCCCACACAGCTCGACCTCTCCCATGAGGTCGACCTCATAGTACCATTTCCACACACACACACACACACACACACACACACACACACACACACATATATATATATATATATAGAGAGAGAGAGAGAGAGAGTAGGTTTAATGACAAATAAACATGACTGTGGGCCCTAGGAAGGTTTCAATGGTGGACATCATTCTCCGCACTGTTTCTTATGGTGTGGACCACTTGAGTTTCGTATCTACCTCATTTTTTGTTTAATGCCTCAAAATGTGTTGTGTAAATGGATGGATGGAGTGGATAAAACAAATACATCATGGTGGGACCCATAGAGCTTTGACACTAACTTGTTAGCTAGTGTTCGCGTCACCAGCCAACTCATGTCCGCGGATTGGTACTACCAGTCTACCCCCACCAAGACCTATCTAGAGATGGACAGTCCTATCAGTGCTCTGTGGGACCGACAGTGATATATATGCTTATCCAAGCCGTCCGTCCATTTTTTAAAGAACATTTATGGCATTATCCAAAAAATGAAGTGGATCAAAGGTTTGAGTGGACCACACCACAAGAAATAGTGGGAATGTTAACTATCTATGTTCTGATTTTTTATTTAGTTCGTTAAAAACTTTAAACCTTGTGATTTGTCATTTGTGATATGTAATTTGTGAACAAATCGGTATTCACAATTTAGTAGTCGAAAAAATATTTTCAAGCAAAAAAAAAAAAAAACGAAATTGTTCGAACTTGTTCAAACTTGTAAAAATTGTCCAAAATCCATACGTTCGAACATGGCTAGGTCAGACCAAACTAAGTTTGAACAAGCCACCCTGTTCGAATGTTTGTTCGAACATCGTTCGAGCACACCCACTGATATTCAAACACACCCATTCAAGCAACTGAACGATCTGATATGGTCCATGTTCGACTCGGATCAGATCGTTGCCCACCTCTAGCAGTCACGATGTCAACTTAGTGGCTCTAGTAGATATTTTAGGGTGCTCCTATTAGCGCACCATAAGAAGTTATTCAGGCTTATCTTTTGTAGGTACGATCCAAATGATATTTTCACCTCATGGACAGAGTGGATTTTACATATGCAACATGATTAGCCGCATGGAAATTTGGTATTGGAGGATGTGCATAAAACCGGTGTAGTAGAAAACTCTAGTCTAGGAGACCTTACTCTCACCTTCATTGCAGCCCATCACATCCAACGTCTCAACCTGGACACATACTCAGAAAATTATCTCACCTTGAGCCTAAATTGCCCGGAGTGCCCACTGGAAGAGAGACTTACATTGATGTGTTAGACAGTTATGGCCTAGGAGACCTTTGTGACTCTTGCCTTTATTGCTGAAGTTACCGAAGCGTCTAGACCTGGCCAAATACCTGGAGAGTTCTCTCACCTTGACTTTCAATTCCTTCAAGTCCCTACTCAAAGGGAGAGTAAATTACTGTGATGCTCTGGCCACAAAACACCCAAGTCTGTGGGCCCACAATGATTTATATGTAAAATTCACTCCGTCAATCAGGTTCAAGCATTTATGTTAGGCTCTTAGGCTAAATGTCATCTAATCCACATCTCAGATTGATCAGATTGACCAGACTACATGGAACAAAGAGCCAACATGCATGGAACATTGGGCCAACCATAGGTTTGTCAGTGCAGCCACCCTGGTGTGTATCTTTCATCAAACCCATCAATCAATCAGGTTTACTCACCAACATGAAGAGAAGATCCAAAAAATAGAAGAAAAAAAAAATCAACAAAGCAAATGCAGAGGGAATACTGTGAACTTAATGGTGCTGGGAACTATTTTCCATTGTTCCTATTAGTGTAGACCGTCTGAGTTGTTAGTCAGGTTTGGCTTTTGTATGTTCAGTCTAAATAATGATTTTCAGCTCATGAATGGAGTGAATTTTACATATACAACAAGATTCGCCCCAAAGAGCCTACGTGTCATGCTATGCATTAGACAACTTTAGTCTAGGAGTCTTGCTTTCATTGCTTCCAGTCATCCAACGTCTAACGCTCGCCAAAGGCTCAGAAATTTCTCCAACCTTGACTCTCAATTCCCGGCTCCTTAGTCAAAAGGAGAGTTACTTTGATGCTCTATGGGCCCCTCTGCAATAGTATGTGTTTTATCCATACTGTTCATCCATTTTTCTAGATCATTTTAGGGCATGACCCAAGAAATGAGGTAGATCCAACTCTTAGGTGGACTACACCAAAGGATACAGTGGTGATTGAATGCGCACTGTCCAAAACTTGTTTTGTTGCAGGCTACAAAAGTTTTTGATCAAGCTGATATTTGTTTCTTCCCTCCATCCACGTCTGTGTGTCCTTATCAATGGGTTAGATGGCAAATAAACATTATGATGGGCATTAAGGTGGGCCTAAGAAGTTTTAATGGTGGGCCTTCAAATAGCATTGTTCCCTCTGGTATGGTGCACCTGAGATTTGGTTCTGCTTAATTTTTGAGTTCATGCAATAAAAAGACCTGAAAAAAATGGATGGACGGCTAGATATACAATACATATATCAAGGTGGCCCCAAATAACGGTCGCACAGTATTGGGTGTGGCGAGCCTCTGGATGCGGATTGCATGCCTTGCTCCATAAGGCCCACTATGACATTTTATCCACACTGTCCATTCATTTTGCCAAATCATATTGGGGCATGAATCCAAAAATTAGGCAGACCTAAATCTGAAGTGGACCATATCTTAAGAAACAGTGGTGATTGAATGCCCACCATTAAAATCATTGTGAGGGCTGCAAAAGTTTTGGATCAAGCTCATATCTCTGTTTTCCCTTCATCCATACGTGTGTGATTCAATCAATAAGTTGGATAGAAAATAAACATTATGGTGGGCCTTAGGAAGTTTATAATGCGAGGCCTTCAATCAACACTGTATGGCCCACCTTAGATTTGGATCTTCTTCATTCTTTGGCTCATGCCTAAAATGATATGGAAAAATAGATGGACCATGTGGATTACACATAGGCATCATGGCGGAGCCGACCCACCCCCTATTATGCAATCCGCATCTGGAGAAAAATTTTGATTTTTTTTTCCTTTTTCATGATTACTCTTTACTTATTTACTCCTTTTGAAATAACCTCATCAATTGCTGGCTAATTTTGCCATTTTAGAAAGAAAAAAAAAATCACACTTTAACACATAAGAAGTTAGAGAATATTAAAAGAAAGTACATCTTTGTCAATAACTTACTTAACTAGGTAGCTTAATGAAAATTTAATTTAAAAAGCTACCACAATGTAAATACCATATTAATGAGGTATTATTTTGTAAAATTCCCTTCACAAAAAATAAAAAGCAAAAAATATCCTAGGCGGTTGCACTATGTGAGTTTAGTGGCTCTGGTAGATATTTTACTGTGCTCCTATTAATGTGGACCATAAGAAGTGTTATTCAGGCTTAACTTTTGTATGTACAATCCAAATGATGATTTTCACCTCATGAATGATGTGGATTTTACATATGCAACATGATTGACCCCATGAAACTTCAATATTCCAAGATGTGCATAAAACTGGTGTTGTAGAAAATTCCGGTCCACGAGACCTCACTCTCACCTTCATTGCAGCCCGTCACATCCAACGTCTAGACCTGAACACAGACTCAGAAAATTATCTCACCTTGAGCCTAAATTCCTTGAAGTGCCCACTGGAAGAGAGAGTTACGTTGATGTGTTCGACAGCTTTTGCCTAGGATACCTTCGTGACTCTAGCCTTGATTGCTGAAGTCACCGAAGCATCTAGACCTGGTCAAAGACTTAGAAAGTTCTCTCACCTTGGGACAGGGATTGCGTCCGACCACTGGTCGGACCTTTAAGCGTCCGACCAGATCAGTGTGGGGCCACCCTGATGTATCCGTTAATCAACGCCGTCCATTTATTTTCTAAGACCATTTTAAGGAATGACTCTAAAAATGAGGAATATCCAACGCTCAAGTGGGCCACGCCAAATAGTGAGCAGAACCTGGTGACGTCATCACTACGGTAATGATGACGTCACAAATTTCCACATACTATTTGGTGTGGCCCACTTGAACGTTGGATCTGCCTCTATCTTGGGCCAATATTCTAGAATGATATTATAAAAGTAATGAACGGCATGGATAAACGGATACATTAGGATGGGCTCCACACTGATCTGGTCGGACGCAATCCGCGCCCCTCACCTTGGACACTCAATTCCTAGAGGAAAATTTTGCTACACCCACGAGTTAGCTACGCTAGCTACACCAGGTGTAGCGATGACCATACCATGATGCATGTGTTGGATCCACGCTGTCCACCCATTTGACGACATCATTTTAGAGCATGGAACCAAAACTGAGGCAGATCTGAACCTCAAGTGGCCCCCAATAATTTTTTAATGGTTGGCGTTCAATCCCCACTATTTTCTTTCCTGAGTCCACTTGAGCTTTTGATCTGCCTCATTTTTTATGTCATGCCCTAAAATGATCTCAAAAAATGAATGGACGGTGTGGATCCAACACATGCATCATGGTATGGTCATCGCTACACCTGGTGTAGCTAGTGTAGCTAGCGTAGCTAACTCGTGGGTGTAGCAAAATTTTTCTCCAGGCCCCACTCAATAATTACCGTGATACTCTGGGCACAAAACACCCAAAGTCTGTGGGCCACCATGATGCATATGAAAAACTCATTTCTTAGACCAAATGTCATCTAATCCACATGCATCTCAGATTGACCAGATTACATGGAACAATGGGCCAACACAGAACGTTGGGCCAACCATAGGTTTGTCAGTGCAGCCACCATAGTGCGGATGTTTCGTCAAACCCAACATGAAGAGAAGATAAAAAAAAAAAAACAAAACAAAACAAAATCAGCATGATGCAAAATGCATGCGAGAATACTGTGAACTTAATGGTCCTGGGAAATATTTTCCATTGTTCCTTAGTGTAGACCTGTCTGAGTTGTTAGTCAGGTTTAGCTTTTGTATCTTTGGTCTAAATAATGATTTTCACCTCATGAATGGAGTGGATTTTACATATACAACATGATTAACGCCACAGATTTTGCGTGTTTGACAGTGTTCATTAGACCAGTCCGGTCTAGGAATCTCGCTGTCATTGCTGCCAGTCATCCAACGTTATAGACCTTGCATGTTTGACACTGTGCATTAGACAATTCCGGTCTAGGAATCTCACTCTCATTGCTGCCAGTCATCCAACGTCCAAAGATCGCCAAAGACTCAGAAAAATCTCCAACCTTGACCCTCAATTCCCTCGGGTCCCCCTCTCCAAAGGAGAGTTACTTTGATGTCCTAAGCATAAAATACCTAAGCATGTTGGCTCACCATGATGTATATGTAAAATTCACTCCATCAGTCACATTCACGTTAAACTTAATTTACAGATTAACGGACCGACTATGCATTAATGATAAAATCAACAAGATTATAACCTGAAGCCAAATGTTCGCACCTGCTTTGGAAGCTATTGGTGTTTGCCGAACTGGTTTAATCTTCCGCATCGTAGAGGCCTAGTGAAACCATATCAATGAAAATTAAGTTTCGTATCTATGGGTGAGGGGACCAAGACAAGACCGTAGTTATGTAAATGAGGGTGTGAAAGACTTGAGTTCATCACAACTTCTTCCTTTCTCGAGAGTTTCTATATTACGAAAGAGTTCAATGACTGTTGAGATTGTCGTAAATAGAAACACACAGCATGACCATAAATGCCTTCGACCTATCTTAACCAATCACACACATGATGGGGTCCATCGATAGACTCATTAAAGTAATCCAATAAAATGATCTAGCATGATGATCATGTGGGGCCTATCAAATAGAGGTCCTACAATTCAATCATCAATGTTAGGCTCTCAGGCTAAATGCCTTCTGATCCATATCTCAATAGCCAAACCACATGATACATTGGGCCAACCATAGGTTTGTGGGTAGGGCAACCATGGTGCATATCTTTCGGCAAACCCGTTAATCAGGTGTAACCCATGAGGATGAAGAGAAGATAAGAAAAAATAGGATGATACACTACATGAATTAAGGATGCAGATTGTGTCCTACCCCTTCTCGAATGATTACCATCCAGGCAGGCCTGTGGAGGGCCCCACCGTGATGCATCCGTTTATCCACTCCGTCCATCCATTTTATAAGATCATGCTTGGATTTGGGCCGAAAAATGAGGTAGATCCAAAGTTCAAGTGGCACGAAACCTGGTGATGTCATCACTACAGTAGTGAACCATCCGTCCCCGGGGGAGGGGGGGGGGAGTACATTGTTCCCATTAGTGTGTGCTACATGTGTTTTTAAGCAGACTTTAGCTTCCGTATGTAAGCTTCCGTATGTACGGTCTAAATAACGACTTTTACCTGATAGACAGAGTGGATTTTGCATATATACCATTTGGACCTTACAGGGTGATATTTGTGCCTACAGTTTATCTGAGTGGTAATAACCCTATGAACAGTTTTAATGGATATAAACACCATGTTCAGCACCAGTTTGGATGGATATAAACACCATGTTCAGCACCAGTTTGGATGGACATAAACACCATGTTCAGCACCAGTAAGGTTTAACGGTGGATGTTTCCGTTGCCACTGTTTTGTTTGGTGTGGTTCACCTAAGTTATGTACCTGATTTTCATCGCATCGTCCTATTGTGGTATTTCAAAAGAGATGTATGGAGTGGATTTCTCATGGACATCTCTGTGGACCCCACAGGCCAGGCAAAGTTACATCTCTGTGCCCGGGATCACAGGGAATCCGCTTCCAACATTTTCAGCCGCCCATTGAGGTTTTGGTGCTCTACAGCAGCGAGGGCAATCGTATCAACGGTTTAACTCAGTAGCAATTCTCCGATGGTAGACTTAGAATTGTATAATTCCTCGTTGGGCCATCGATCAGGACAAAGGAACCAAAATCCTATACAATACCTGTTGTACTAAAACACCCAAGCTTCACAGAGCCTTCAGGTTTTGCGTGTGAAATCCACTCCGTCCATCAGTTGCACCCGTCAATTTAGATCACGAGGAAAAAAACTATCCGAATCTACAACTCATGTGGGCCACACCAAAGGAAACAATGGGCAGTGGAAATGTACCATAGGTGTTGTTGTGGGGTGTGTATTTCCCACTACACGCTCACCATGATTAATAACTGTTAAAAAATCCAGAAGATAGAAATTCAACAATTCTTGACTCCAGTCGCCAACGTAAAACACAAGTTGGCGAGCTTCATCCCACTATAAAATGGAAGCATCCTCTCCTAACCCAAACACAAACCCACAGCAATAGCAACAGAAATCCAAACATGCCTTCAAAGAAATCCCTTCTCTCTCTCCTCTTCTTACTGCTAATAGCTTCCTCCACTGAAGCATCATCCTCAGCATTTGAGGAAGCAAAAGCTCTCCTCAAATGGAAAGCCAGTCTCTCTCCAACAGAGGCTCTCCGTTCATGGTCCTTATTCCCCATTGCCAATGCTTCTACCACCCGGCAGAGCTCTCCATGCAACTGGACCGGAATCTCCTGCGATCACGCACAAAGCGTAGTTGAAATAAACCTGCGGAATACGAGCTTGCAAGGTACGCTTGGTAATTTGAGCTTCTCTTCATTTCCCAACCTTGTCCACCTCAATCTCAGCCAAAACTCACTCCATGGAACCATTCCAACCCAGATCGGTTCTCTTTCAAAACTAGTCATTCTTGATTTGTCTTCCAATCAACTGTCAGGTGCCTTACCTCCTTCACTAGCTAATCTTACTCGCATTCTGGAGCTTCACCTTTTTGATAACATGATAACTGGTGAAATATGCCCTCATTTCTTCGCTAATTGGACCAGACTCGTCATCCTCCATCTCCATCACAATCAACTCACTGGTTTGATACCTCCAGAAATAGGAACACTTAAAGGTCTCCTCATTCTAAGTTTGTTCAGAAACAATCTCACGGGTGTCATCCCTCCATCTCTGGGTAACTTGAACCAGCTGACTCACTTGTACCTCAATTTGAATAGTATTTCAGGGCCAATCCCTCAAGAAATAGGAAATATGAGGAATCTGAAATTATTGTTCATTCATGGTAACCTTCTAAACGGTTCTATCCCTTCCACTTTAGGAAACTTGACCCAGCTGAGTCACTTGCACCTCTTAAGGAATCATATTTCAGGGACAATCCCTCAAAGAGTTAGGAAAACTAAAGAATTTTGGGCAGCTAGACCTGTCCAATAACCTTCTAACTGGTTCCTTACCCTACACTTTAGGAAATCTAACTGAACTTCGCTTCTTGTACCTTTGTGGAAATCAGATTTCCGGACAGATCCCTCAAGAAATGGGCAATCTTAAGAATCTGTACCATCTACAGATATGTAGGAATTGGCTCAGTGGTCCAATCCCTCCATCTTTCGGCAACTTGAGCAGCATAACTTCACTCCTTCTAAATGATAATCAGTTATCTGGTCCAATCCCTCCATCTTTCGGCAATTTGAGCACCATAACTTCACTCTTTTTATCTCTTAATCAGTTATCTGGTCCAATTCCTCCATCTTTCAGCAAATTGAGGAGCCTAACTTCACTCGTCCTATCTTATAATCAGTTATCTGGTTCAATACCTCCAGAAATCTCAAATCTAACACGTTTGGAGGTTCTCTCTTTGGGTCGCAATAATTTCTCTGGCCACCTACCTCATGTATGCCAAGGCAGATCACTCAGATACTTCACTGCGGAAATCAGCCATTTCACTGGTCCCATCCCTGAAAGCCTGAGAAACTGCTCCACCTTAATAAGGGTTCGGCTTGAACATAATCAGCTCACTGGAAATATATCCGAAGTTTTTGGAGTGTATCCTGATTTAAGTTACATTGACCTGAGTTACAATAGATTGCAAGGTGAGCTGTCGCCTGATTGGGGAGGATGTCGAAACCTAACACTGCTAAAAATCTCCAACAACAATATTACCGGTAGTATTCCGCCGGAAATTGGGCAATTGAGTCAGCTACATCAGCTTGACCTCTCATCGAACAACCTTGAAGGAAAGATTCCTAGCAGCCTGGGGAGTTTGTCTATGCTTTACAGTTTGAGTTTGGAAAACAACCAACTATCTAGTTGGGTTCCACCTGAAATTGGAAAACTATCCGATTTGAAGACTCTGGACCTATCAAAGAACAAACTGAGTGGGACAATACCTCAACAACTGGGGGACTGCTCCAAACTACAGTATTTGAAAATGAGCGAGAATTATTTGAATGGAAGCATTCCATTTCAGATTGGTAACCTAGGAAACCTATGGGATATATTGGATCTCAGTCATAACTTGCTTACAGGAGAGATATCCCAGCAGCTTGGGAAATTGAACAAGTTGGAAAAGCTAAATCTTTCCCACAATTTTCTCTCGGGTTCCATCCCATCGTCTTTCCAACAGATGATCAGTTTATCTTCCATTGACTTTTCATACAATGGTTTGGAGGGCCCTCTCCCTGACAGCAAAGCCTTTTGTCAGGCTCCATTAAAGGCATTCATTGAAAACAAAGGTCTATGTGGTGAAGTAAAAGGTATGCTACCATGTAATTCCTCTTTAATAGACCCTGTTCACGGAAAGAAAGACCTCAAAACAGTGTTCTTCATCATTACGCCCATTGTATCAGCATTACTTCTTCTATTTGTATTTCTCGTCATTTATTTCATTTTTCTGCGGAGAACAAGAAATGTAGAGAAAGGGGACATAGAAATGAACAATGACAATCTATTTGCAGTATGGAATTTTGATGGAAAGACAGTGTATGAAGACATCATCGTAGCAACAGAGGATTTCAATAACAAATATTGCATTGGGGTAGGAGGCTGCGGGAGAGTTTATAAAGCAAATCTACAAACTGGTCAGGTAGTAGCTGTGAAAAAACTTAATCCATTAGAAGGGGGTGAGGGATTTGACCAAAGAAGCTTTAGAAATGAGATACAAGCATTGACAGAAATCCGACATCGCAACATTGTGAAGCTTTATGGGTTCTGTTCACATGCTCGGTGCTCGTTTCTAGTGTACGAGTACATGGAAAGGGGAAGCTTGGCTAGCATCCTCAGCAGCTGTACAGAAGGTGCTGTAGAATTGGATTGGTTGAAGAGGATAAAGGTAATCAGAGGAGTAGCCCATGCATTATCATATATGCACCATGATTGCACCCCACCTATAGTTCACCGGGACTTATCAAGCAACAATATTTTATTGGATTTGGAATATGAGGCCTGTGTCACTGACTTTGGCACTGCTAGATTTCTTAAACCCGATTCGTCAAATTGGTCTGCACTTGCAGGCACTTGCGGATATATTGCTCCAGGTATGTTGAATAGTCGGTAGTAGTACTTCGAGCTTAATTTTCTTTCTTTCCATCTTTCTTCCCTGATGTCTTTAATTCTTCTTATTATGTCAGACAATATCTTGGAATGTGGAATGTCTAAAAGCGTACTTATAAGTTTTAAAGATCACTGAAAAAGTTGCTTTTATTTCAGTTGTTACTTAAATGCTTAATCATCATCATTTTCCTACTCATCTATGGAGAAAATGTTTCAAGTCGCACTTTATTTAAAATATTTGAAGTCCATTTCCTTTTTTAATTCTCATTTCATGCAAGGATATGTCTAGTTCAAAATTTAATTTCATAAATGGTAAAAGGACTTCCTCTTAATAAATTTAATAGCCTATATTAAATAAAATTCGGAAAATATGTCGAACAGTTTATCTTCGTCTTTATTTCTATTATAGTTTCTATGTTTTCCTTAACAATAATACGATCATCTATTCAAAACAAATGTTATATATAGATGGATTCACGAAGAGAAGTAGCTAGAGCATTGCATGCCAATGATTATAAGGAACAGAAGGAAACATGATCTTGCTTCTCAACCTTGTTTTCTCTTCTTACAGAGCTTGCATACGCAATGAGGGTGACTGAGAAATGCGATGTATATAGCTTTGGAGTTGTATCACTCGAACTCATATTGGGAAGGCATCCTGGGGATCTCTTATCATCCTTGGCATCATCCGGTGGCCAAGATACATTGTTGATGGATGTGTTAGACCAACGCCTCCCGCCTCCCACGCCTCAAGACATGAAGGATGTAGTTTGTGCAGTGGTGTTGGCACTTGCATGCTTGCATGCCAGTCCTCACTCTCGTCCCACCATGCAGCACGTGTCGCAGGAGATATCTGCAGGCAGGGCTCCTCTTCCTGAGGCTTTGAACACAGTTACATTGTCTCAACTGTCGGATATCCAGGTATGATTGATTAAATAAGAGGAGATGATAGAGTAGAAATGGAAAAACCAGAATATGGTAGAGCCATCTTTCCACAGTACATGGTCAGGGACATATATCGATCAGAGCCATCCATCTAGTCTGCACTGGCATAGATAACTCATGTTTTAGAAAGCACGCCAATTAGATAATCCTTTCCATCACATTTCTCCATTTTCCTTGGTGAGTTTTTTTTTTCCATTAATTATTTTGATAAACTTTTGAACATTAACTCTTCTTTTTTTCTTTTTCTTTTTTCTTTTTCTAAGAGCCACTGGGGTATATTAATTTAAAAATAGATAAATACATCTAGACAAGGGAGGGCATGCATCAACCTACCCATTAAAGGATATCAATGTTTCGGCCTTTAACTTTCTTCATCTCACCCCCTTTTGAAGGCATTCTTTTAGGTGGATAGGAAATAGCATATTTGTGTAATTAGAGAAACTATGCATACTTTTAGTAGGGGCGACTAGACGGATGGACCCAATTGATTTATTACCCTGCAACTTGTAATATGCATGAGCTGGTTCTCCTATATTAATTCCATGGGTTCTACCATATCATCTACCTTAAATGAATGGATATGGTGGTTAACCTCCAACATCTAAATTAGTTATCAACCGCTCAATATTTGTACATGCAGCAGATAGACAGGAGATCTGGATTGTTCATCTCTTAGGCCCCATTGTGGATGGGCCATATATGACGGAAGCTCCTGGTTGGATAAGTTGTGCCTCATGAAATATGACCATTGATTGGAACTTTTCTATGTAATCCTCAGAAATATTTCAATCATTAGCTAGAGTACTTACTTTCAGGTGCCATCTATGGCTAGGCCCAACAAATGAATAGATAAGATCTCGCTTGATATTTCAATCATTAGCTAGAGTACTTACTTTCAGATGCCATCTATGGGAGAACACCACTTATAACTTTGTTGATTGGAAATAAGGATGTACATTCATTCTTGATACTCCTAAGTTCTTGTTTAAACCGGATGCTTTATCTACGTGAGAAAGCCTTCATGCTTCTTGGCAAGGTTTGAAGATTCATTCACATACACTCAATGTACATACACATACAACTAAAATGCACGTTCACACAAGGCCACATCTTGTTTATAATTACCATGTGTCAAAAGGGTATGGCCCCCCATGATGTGTATGTGAAATCCAAACCATGCATCTTGTTCAGCTCGTCACGTTCACCATACATCCATAAAACATCTGGAACCAAAACTCATGTGGGTCATACTTAACACATTTATATTCACAAGGTTTAGCCCACATTAGTTTTGTAATACTTTTGGTTTGTTTCATCCTGGTGAAACATACATGGTGAGTGGGTTGGATGGCATATACAACACAGGAGAGCCACATTCTATCTGGAAGTTTCTATGGTGTTATTCATGGTTCAAATTGTGGGTCCACTTCAGATTGGTCATGAATTGATGATCATCCATTGAATCTTTAAAATGTACTTCTTCTGACTGCCTGCCTGCCTATAGAAAGTCACACTGCCAAAGTAATGAATTGATAACTCCCTTTTGCATTAGGTCTTAGGAAGTTCAATCATGGGCTAAGATGCTATAGTACTTGCATTTGTGATGTTTCGTGTAACGATGTTGAAGTGTGTATATTAATGTTTTTAGCAGCCAGTTTTCTGCAGGGGGACTCACATTAACCAAGAGAGACACCAGTTGTAAAAGCGCATTCTAATCAATACGGAAATGATGCAGTAGAGCTGGTACAACTTAAATATGGAAGAGAGCCCTCTCTTTTGTATACACATGGCAGTGAGAAGTGTCAATTTGGACCCGTCCATCAAGTGAAGCCTGTCATGGATGAGTCACCATTAAAAGCTTTCAGTTGTTTGTTGATGTTGAAGTGTGTGTGTGTGTGTGTACTCTAGTTGTTCGTCTTGTAATGGCATCAAGCATATGTCTATATTGAAGTGCGTGGTCCCTTTTGCCGCATTATATAACATCAGATAGCATCAAATGGCAAGCAATACAAATTCCATTATGTTCTCTTGAGGAATTATGAATCCATGAGCCAAGGATACGGCAGCATAATCTATGTGGGATCAACAGTTCAATGATCCAAACCATTGATCTAATGTGCCCCACATTGGATCGACAATTTCAGGGAAAAAAAAAAAAAGAAGAGGGAGATAAAGACAAAATGCGCCCTTTGTTTGGTTTCCAGTCCAACTGCCTCTTCATGCTGTTTTCATTCCCCCTTGCACCTAATTTGGACATGAGTTGCCTGTACCCTCGCCCATGAAAATATCCTGAAGGCAGAAGCTTTGTGGAGCCCCTCTAACTAGTCCACTCCTTCCATCAGTTTTGCAAGTCATAGTAGGACACAACAAAAAATGAGACAGATCTAAAACTCAGGTGGTCCACATGACATGGAAAAGTGAGAATGGAAATGCCACCGTCGAAACCTTCGGGGGCAACAAAAGTATTGGATCAGGCTAATATTTATGTTTTTAATTCATCTCAATAAGAATGACCCTATGATCGGGTTCCATTAATGAGAGTAGTTAGCATGTGCAACGAAGAAGTTTTGATATCTGGCATTGAAAGATCTCTTTTTATTGAAATACATTCACAATCAGATGGACCACGCGATTGGAAACAACGTACAAGGCGGCGCTCACCTTCCAGTTAGAAAGACCTTGCGCATGCGTATAGGGTTGAGCACAATGCAGCGCTTTTTCAAAAGGCTATGGATAGAAAGTCGTAACTCTTTAAAACTCCTCTCTATCCAACATGGGACTAAATGTTTGCACTCCCTCAAATGGTAGTGTTTTGTTTTTATTTTATTTTATTTATTTTTGTAATGCCCCCAACAAATGGTTTATAACTCTGAGACTCATAACATATATAATTCACTATTTCCTCATATTGATTTGCTAGAAACACAGGTAATAAAGAATGATAAATCATGAAGAGAGCTAGATTAAGCATTATGCAGCATAATTTTATTTCTTCCTTGCAGAGCTAGCATACACAGTGAGGTTGACTGAAAAATGTGTTGTATAGCTTTGGGGTGGTTGCTCTAGAGGTGATAATGGGAAGGCATGGGAGTGAACTCATCTCCTATTTATCATCATCAGGTGATTGAAAGATGCTCCTAATGGATGTTCTAGACAAACAACTCCCTCTACCCACAGTCAAGGACACAAAGGAAGTGGTTTTTTGAAGTTATTCAAGAACTTGCATGCATATGTATCATTCCAAAATCTCGACCAACAATATTGCAAGATGTGTCTCAGGAACTATCTGCTAACAGGACACCTATTCCCGAGCGTTTCCACATAATTATGTTTTGTCAGCTATTGGATCTCAAAACATTACTAGGTAGTTAGGTTCTTATATTGTAATTGGTCCAAATGCACTTGCCAACCTGAATCATGGTGTGGCTACTCTTTTTTTTTTCTTGAAATATGTTAATGATGAAGTGTGCATACATGCGTAATTCTTGTCTCCAAGAATGAAAATTGTTAGAATAGGTTATTTTTAAAAGCACATTTTCATCACTATTGAGAATCAATACTCCAAAGAGTAACCTTCTATGCACATAATTGATGGCTGAAAAGGTCGCTTTGAGAAACTTTGAACCACTCATGTCCCTTTACGTAAGAGGATGTTGCTAGGGTCTCCTATTCGATCAAGAAATGGATTTGTTTATAGGAAGTTCTGTTTTACTTCAATCTTGTGCATTCCAACTTGTTTTGAGCTATCTCAATCATGTATGATAGCACTGCATCTCAAATGTACAGGTAACATCTTGCTCTTCTTTTATATTGACAATGGTGATAATGATGAGGGCCAAGAGAATGCATGGTGCCACTCTCAATTTGTATAGGTGGGGCCCACATTTAGTTGACCCAACCATTGGCGTAATAAAACCCAGATGAATGCATGAACTCCATTTTTGTTAGCTTTGGAAGATGTTGGCTTTCCAATCTCAACGATATCTTTATAAACTTTTGTTTTTTCTATCTGGCCATTCGGATGGGAAGTATCTACTCAAAAAACCACAATGTGAAACAAAATTTTGATTTTCCTCAAGGAAAACCAGCATGAACCAAGTAAAATTTAGACTTCTCTCAAGAAAACCCGAACTGTCAACCAAACATAATTAGTTGTTTCTGCAAAAATCATACGGATTTAAGTTTCCATGGTTTACCCAAAAACCAGGGAAATGTATTCCCCAGAAACCAAACAGCTCTCAAGGTCACAGCTATATTCTCCATTGAACAAGAAGCTCCAATTTAAAAGTTCTCTCATTGTGGCTAATCACCCTCTTAACTTCTAATTTTAGACCATATTTGAAAGGTAGGCTTCAATGCCTATTTGCTAAAGTACTTGATGAAATTAGAAACAAGATATAACTAGTTCCTCTGCATTATGTAGAACTTTGTAGCATGAAGGATCATAAAGGAGAGGATAGTTGTGCATAATTGCTTTCCACAAGCCTAGAGCTAGAGCATAGCATCGTAGGGTTTTGAAGGCATTGCACTAATATATGGAAGTATCCCATCCATGGAAAATGAGGGGGGAAAATCAGTTCTCTATTTTCCGAATAACAAATAATCTCTTTCATACGTTTGGACCTGGATATTATTTATAAGCCTTTGGTACACAAAAGCCCTGTCTTGAATTACCATTCCTCACTTTGCTGGTCCCTATTCCCCTGCTGTCTTTGGAATACTTGAGAGTTGAACAACCTTCATCCATCTCATTCTTTTGATTTATAGAGAAACTTGTGAATTGAACTATTCAATCCGGGTACAGCCGGCTCTCTCCCAGTGAGATGACCCATCCTACATCTTTGGCAACAACATCATGGAAGGATAATTCCTGGCCCTGTTTCGGGCCCATACAGCCCTGTTGTTCATGGACGATATCATAGTATTGAAGATCATCGGTCTGTTTTGTACAGACTTGAAGTTGAACAGTCTGATTGGTCCGATTTGCAGACTAATGGTTTGATTAACCCAATATTTCACTAACCTCGAAAACCACATTCTAAGCCCTGTCAAACAACCACTTTCTCTAAAAGCTTGAGCTGGATTCGAACACTTGACCTTCCGCTCTAATACCATGTCAAGCAACCACTTTCTCTAAAACCTTGAGCCATTAGAGGATGCATATCAATGTATATCAAGGGACTTTAACACTCCAACGGGCCCACTATTCATGACATCCAGTTCTCGTTGGCTCCCAAAATCATGTGCGTCCTTAAGGACCGTCCATTTCCAACAACCGTACTTGCCAAAATGACTTGTACAAGTGCACTAGAGGCAAGAAAACATGTGCAGACATATGCCGAGAGCAAGAGCTGGGTACGGTTGTACGTTCGGGTTAAATGGGAGATGTATACGGCACTTGGCCCAAATAACCTGACCCTGAGACATGCCCAGAGCAAGAGCTTTCAGGTCCCTTTTTCTTTTTCGGTGCTTGGCCTACATGACCTGACCATGAGGTTCTGGTCATTGTTTTGATTAATCTTTTGGCCCTAGATTAAGGCCCTGTTTGGTAAATGCCTAAACATGAGTTGATCTCATTTTAGTTAACAATAATTATGTACTGAAGATCTTGATCCCAATACATAATCATTATGTACTAGAGATCTGAATTTCATGGGAAATGCTTTGTCAATGTAGTTTAGATTTTGAATTCTAGGTCCACCAGACTCAAACAGTTGACAAATCGAACCAGTTGATCATATGATTTACATAGCTGGAGGATGACGAGTTGCCGAAAATGTTCCTTTGGGAAAATAATTTTGAAGGAAAGCTGGTAGGCAGGCATGAAATGGTTAAGAAATACTGCAGTAACCAATGGCATTGATTAAGCTTAGTCTACCAGCATGGGAGGCTTGTCGATTTAAAGCCCTTTGCTATACCTTCTTATAATAAATGGAAGTTTGATGAGCCCCTGCCTAGGGCGGTTAACAGGCTGGGTTCGGGTCAGGTTCGATGGTACCCATACCAAGGGTGATAGGGTTCAGGTTTTGCTGGGTCCGAGTCCTTTCATGCTTAAGTCTCTTTCTTGGAGACCCAGATTCACTCCCTCCTTATTGTGTACCTCGCAGGAGTGGTAACAAGGGGTGAAATCTGGCCGGGTCAGCCTAGAAGTTCATTGGACTAGACCCAACAATAACCAGGTTTGGGTCCAGAGGTTCGGCCAGTGTTGCTAAATGGGTCAGGCCGAGGAACTTTCAAAATCAACCTGATCCAACTTGACGCAGACCATGTGGGCCATCCTAAAATTGATGTGACTGAGATGCGACCTAGTCATGCAACCAGAACCCAGGAAAGTAGTTAATTAATACAAAGTATACAAATGTCTAAACATTCAATTAATAGATTAGTACTGCTTAGGGCAATTAAAAAATTAGGAACCTTTGCATGGGTTCAAATAATGAATTCTAAGCCCATTCTAAGTTGGAAAACTCAAATGGGCATTTTGGGTTCTGTAAGAAATGACATTGGAATGTTATTTGTATGAAAACTCACTTGCAATCTTCATACCCTACCAAGCCAGACTCACAATATAAATGGGTCAGGCCTAGGTTCTATACTGAGTCCCAAACATAAAACAAATGGGTCTTCTTCTTTTTTCTTCTTCTTTTTTTTAACTTGGACCTGACCTAAGCTGACCCAATTTTAATAGATTGGGTGTAGAGCCAAATTTCTGCCCGGATTGGGTCCAGGCCTTCTTCAACCTGACCCATTTGCACCCTCAATCCTAAGAGCACTAGTGCATTTGGTTGTAGTTTACCATTGTAATATAATAGTTAAAAATGTCGACAGTATTTAAATTATTTAACAAAAATATGCTTTGTCAGTCATTGGATTAGCTTATTGTGTGAAAGAAATTGATTTGTTTTATTTTTTGTCCACATTCAACTGGCCCATTAGAAATATATGGCGCCCATGACCATCAACCGTCCATCAAAAGAATAAAAGGGACATTAAATGATGCCCATGATCATCAACCGTCCATTATGATTTCTGATCGTAGTAAATTATTAAAGAAAACAATTTTACCATTGATGCGGGGATAGCTCAGTTGGGAGAGCGTCAGACTGAAGATCTGAAGGTCGCGTGTTCGATCCACGCTCACCGCATTTATTTATTTTATTTTGTTACATGTGTGGTCAATCCTAACCGCACACTGTTTTTCATTTAGTTTTTATTCACATCAATGGTGAGTCCTACACATAATTCCTTTTTTATTTAGTTTCTATTTACAGTTATGAACCCATCCTAACCATCCAATTTAGTTTTTTTTTCTTTTTTTCTTTTTTTTTGCATCTATGAAACAATCAATCCCAACCATCCATTCCTTTTTAAATTTAGTTTAATATATAGCAACAATCAATCCTAACTATACATTCCTTTATCATTTAGTTTTTATTTACAGCGTAGACTAATCCTACTATGCTAATCCTAGCCACAAGTTCCTTTATTATCTAATTTTTATTTACAACTATCAAGAGATCCTAACCATCCATTTTAGTTTTATTTATAACCCCCAAACAGTCGATCTTAACCATATAAATTTTTTTTTTCAAACCTTCTTTTGTTTAGCATTTATTTTTAACTATTAAACGATCCTAACCCTCCAATCATTTTTTATTTAGTTTTTTGTTATTACTATCTAACAATCCAAACCATCCAATCCTTTTTCGTTTAGTTTTTATTTATGGCTATCAAACGATCCCAACCATCCAATCCTTTGTATGTAATCCAATTCAACAGACATGTGATACTTTTTATTTAAACCAGTCCATCAACCATCCAATATTGTTTATTTAAACCAATTGATCAATTGATAGCTATCCATTGAATCAGCAAACGGTCCGACCATCCAATCCTTCTATCAAATTTCAATCATTCTATAAAATATAATTTTATTTTGTTTTATTTATAGCTATGAAATTGCCCGATCCTTTCTAATTGTTAAACTAGAGACTACACAACAGAAATTATACCATGTTTATTTTATTATTGACAATAACATGAATATATGGAACCCTATTTAGTTTTTATTTACATCTATCAAACAACCCTAACCATCCAATCCTTTCCATTCAATCCAATTCATCAATTGATGGTTAACCATCTAATCAAATCAATTAATGGTTAAAAGTCCAAGCAATCCTAACCATCCAATCCTTTTCTTATTTAATTCAGTTGATCATTTAATGATTAACCATTAATTAATCATTAATTGATCAACTCAATTAAATAAAAAAAATTGGTTAATCAATTAATGATCAACCACACTCTTCAACAAAAAAAATGATTAACCATCCAATTGATCATATGGTTAAAAGTATAACTGTGAGTGGTCCATGTTTGAAGGAAATAACTTTTTTTTTTAAATTCCCAACTGACCAATTGATGGTTAAAAGTAAAATAGTAAGTGGTTAAAGTGAAAATTAAAATGGTTACTGTTATCATCTTCCTGTGTAATTGTTTTTTGGCTATGGTCCATCGCAACTAATTTTGGTTATGCTTCCTCCACAGCGGATCCAACGATTTAGATAGTCAATCCAAATCATCCTCACCTGTGGCACTAATGCATAATGATCTTGACCACCCAAATAGTGGGTCAAATTGTGAATACAGCATATCTCTATATCATGCTGATTAAGCAATCCAATCATCTTCTTTTTTACATGGTCTATAGTTCACCACCGTTTTGGAAATAGAGGTGAGTCCCCTCCTCATGTGTGGCACTTATATACAACGATGCTTAGCATCCAAAATTTTGGGTTACATTATGAACAGAATATATCTTTTATCTAACGTTGTTCAAGTAATCCTAATCATCATAATTTAACCTTTACCCCAATTAATTGGGGTCCACTATACGAATCCTCTTCCACCACTCCACCCTATCAAGGGTTATAACTACAGTGAGGCCTTGGTAGCCATGCACATTTAGGTCTTACCCATATTCTTGAGAGCCTTTGATTTGAGTCAACCCATTCCTTCCGGTCGATATAGTTTTTAATCTTTATTGTATATGACTAGACCATTTAAGTCTATTTTCTTTTATCTTAATACATTCTAGTGTTACTTTTAAATTCCCTTTAATGTATTCATTTCTAATTTTATCATTTCTTTTCTTGTCAATCACTCATCTCAACATTCTTATTTCATTTACACTCGTCTTGTGAATATGTTGTTCCTTAATTACACAATTCTGTCTAATAAAGCATTATTAGTCTTATAGTTATCTTATAAAATTTGCCTTTCGGTTTGAATGGTACATAACAATCACATAGAACTCCAAAAGCAAACTCAATTTCTTCCACCCCACTTGAATTTTATGGGCAACGTCTTTATTAATACATTAACTATCATAATTTATAGGTCCAAGATAATAGAAGTGGTTATTCAAGCAATCTTAGTAATGGAGGGTAAAAATAAAATGGTGAATGGTTTAAATTCAAAGGAGAAAATCAAATAGCTACTGTTTCTGAGGTACTGTAATTTTTGGGTCATACTCCGTCAATATTATATCAACAATTTGGACTTGACTAGATTTCTGTACAATTGCACCACGCTTGAGGCTGGAGTGCCACCACCATTTCTTAAACTATACAAAACTAACTAGCTTAGGAGCCTAGATCTGTAGTTCATAATCATGACACCTCTCCTAAGAGGGATGGTACACTACAAATTGCACGCTGGAACAATGCCAATCTACAATATGCGAATGGGCTAAAGTACCAATCTAGACCGTCAAACTGTGGCTCCATTGTGGACGAAGCATGGAACGAAAATGGCATCAATCGGTAGATCTTAAACAACTGAGTCAGCTTGTTTACCATTTTCCAAACTGTCCACCTGATGGTTCCCAATGAGATGTAGAGGTTCGTTTGATTGGTGTGATTTTGGCCCGCTGTTTCATCAATGACGGAAATGACTTTGGACGATCTGGATGGGCATATAGATGTGTTGCTAGCACTACCCTGTAAGTTAACTGATGTGCTATTATAACGAAGGATTTTTTAGAGAAGACTTTGACATTCTCTTAGGTGTGATAGATGACATAGGCACTTTGAAATTCCATACCTGCAATAAAGTATTTCGAATTAAACCTTCCAAGTTTAGATTCAAAGTTGAGATATGCCACGAACAGAAAATTAAAGCTATTTGGTTATCTGACTGTCACATTGGTAGACATTTAATAGAAAAAAAATATTTTTAACAAAAAAGGGTCCACTAATGAAAGGCTATGATTGCTCAACCCCTCAAGCTTTGGGACTGTAACTCAGGGCCTATTTGGATAACACCAAATAAGTTACTTCTAAGTTACTTTTTAACTTACGTGATTAAGTTAATTTTTTCGCTTTAGTTTGGTAAGTTACTTATAAATGCTTTTTTAGCTTTTTAACTTACAACTTTTTTACTTCTCCCTCCCGTCCATGTCAAAGGAGGTTCTCTTTTAGGGTCTATATTAAAGGAGGCCCTAGGTGGTAGACTATCCACATTGAAGTGGGGCTCACACGATGGACGGTTCACACAAAAGGTGGGCTCCACATGATGGATGACCCCATATTAATGTGGGCTTGCATATGGATGGTCCACATCATAGGTCGGCCAATAATGATAAAAAGCCCACATCCAAATAGAGTTGGTATGATGCACGATTATGGATGGCCTATATTGAGGTGGCACCACATGATAGAAGGTTCACATCAGCTCCTAATGATGAATGACCCACATCCAAGGCGAGCCTTGCATGATGGGCAACCCACATTGAAGGTGGGGACCACATGATGGGTAGTCCACATCAAAGGTGCGCTCCACATGGTGGTCAATTAATAATGGTAGGCCCCACATGATGGATGATCCACATCAAGGTGGGCCCCACATGATGGACGATTCACATCAAAGGTTGACCCTAATTATGAGTGGCCCATATCCAAGATGGGCCATGCGTGATACGCGGCCCACATTAGAGGTGGGCTCAACATGATGGGCATTGAATATTGAAGGTGGGTTTCACATGATGGACAACATCTTCGATGGTGGGACCCACTAAATGGATGACCAACATTAAAGGTAGGCCCTACATAATGAATGGTGCACATTAAAGGTCGGGTTATAATAATGAATGGCCCACATCCAAGATAGGCCCCATATGATAAATGGCCCACATCAAAGGTGGGGCCCACACAATGAATAGTCCGCATCAAAGATTGGGCCCCGCATGATAGATGATGGGAGAGAGGAACCGAACAGACTTGAAGAATAATTACTTATGATGCTAGAAACCAAATGCGTTTTTCTATTTTTTTTGTTGATAAGTTTGTTGGTTGCCAAGCATACTTACCGGTTGAATAAGTAAAACCAAAGTAAGTTACTTATGGTATGAGTCGACTTAACAATCCAAGCATTTCCTTAACAACAACAAGTTTCACAATTTAGTAGGTCTAATTTTGTAAACATATGTCACTTGTACAATTTACGAGCACTTACATATAAAGAGTCAAATTCTTCCACAGATTGCATTATTTAACTAGACAAAAGCCCAAAAACTTATAAAATGATATAAGAAAACTGAGAGAAAAAAGGGAAGGGAAAGTGCCCATACATCAGGGTAGAAACTAAAAAGTGTTGCGCATTTCAAAATTATATATATATATATATATATATATATATATATATATATATATATATATATATATATATATATATATATATAAAGTGTTAGAAAACTAGAAGGAGTTGTAAATGGATTTATAAGACTTTATCCTTCATATATTCCTGTGTAATGTGATAAGCTACACCCAAGCCTATATGTGCTTGTGAGCCCAATCCTATAGAAAAACTCAGCCCGAAAATCTTTAATCGGGCATATCCACCACACCACCGTATACTCTCTTGTAGAGGGGAATTAGACCTTGATTGGCTTCAAACCTTCTACACCGTTCAACACAACAAACGACATGAACAAGCTAAAAGGTAGTTATCACGTACATGTCTCAACCCAACGGTGAATCAGAATCAACATTAGTTATTATTTTGCAATTCACTCGTATAGATGTGGATTTCCATTAACCCTTAGATTTTATTCCTGGCTTTTCAGTTCCATTGCTATAGTTTCAATGGAAAGATAAAATATCCCCAAGTAAAATAGAGAACCAAATCCTTAAGTGAGAAACAAAAATATCAAGAAAAAATGCCCACACCCAATATTAAAGAGAGAGAAGCGTCCACCTTAGGCCTATGAGACATGCAATATAAAAGAAATAGGCTAGAAGCCAACAGGCTACGCTAAGGGAGAATAAAACAAACTGAAGCAGTTCTTCTACTTTCAGTGATGACAGTAATATAAGCGATGAACCAGTGCAGTCATGAAACCAATTTTCCGTACCCAATTTGGGCCCACTTGTATAAATGGAGGACAAAGGAGGTGGGACAGATCTCTGGTCCCACCTGGTGAATTATAGGCCAAGCAGCTGTAGTGTGCCAGGCAATACATAGCATCTACGAAAAACAAAAACCTTGATGATCTAACTGAGCGTGTCATAGTTCCTGTGCATGCACTCAAAACTTCTACATGCAACATAATTAGATAGAAATAAGCCGTCTAAATAGTATTACTAAGTCTATATGGGCCATAAACCGAAAATTACACTGCAAATGCATCCTAACTCGCCGATTGATCAACATCTATAGACGAATAAAATTGAAACTCAGTTAATGCTTCAAATTCAATAAGAAGATGGTCATTAATAAACATATTTTTTGGTATTATTACATATATGATATCTTTCAAACGATTAAACGGTTTATTTTGACTTAAATATATGTCACGTGGACATGTTTCGTATGCATGCGTATGAACTACTGCACCACCGGAGCATCAAATAAACCCCTGCGGATATTTTCGTTATTCACTGGAAAAGCAGGGGTAAAGGAGATACAGAACGGGAAGGACGTACTTAAACTAGGGTTTTACTTCATCTTGCTTCTTCAGAGAGAGAGAGAGAGAGAGAGTCTCTGCAATCAATGGGGAATTTCAGGGTAAAATCTTCAAGTCCTCCAAAAACCCATCTGCATAAAAATCCCATTTCTCATCATCTTTGTATATTTTATTTTTAATTTTTTGAGAATTTCGTGGGCAGTTTCATCAATACCAGGTGGTGGGTCGATCTCTCCCCACCCCATCCGACGAACACCCCAAGATCTACCGCATGAAGCTATGGGCCACCAACGAAGTCAGAGCAAAATCCAAGTTCTGGTACTTATTCACCACTTTGCCCTTTTTCCTTCTTTTTTTTTTCTTTCATTTTTATTATAATATTTCTACAAACTCATTTTCAGGTATTTCTTGAGAAAGCTGAAGAAGGTGAAGAAGAGCAACGGACAAGTGCTTGCCATTAACGAGGTATCTCTTTTCTTTTAGCCACTGAGTTTAAGGACTCCGTGGTCTGACATAGTGAGTTGACTCTGTCAAGTCTTGGGTCCGTATTAGTTTTCTGCTTCTTCTTGATGGAAATCTAATGCTCACTGATTTGATTTGATCGGGTTCTAAATTGGAGCCAAGCATTTTGAGCCGTTGGATCAAATATGTATCTTCTGTTGGTCGATGCACACTACCTGATTTTGTTGTGCCCATGATATATATGGATATGTGTCTGATGCATCTGGGACCACTCACATTGATCAAAGGATGCATCCAAACAGGTTGCTGGCAAAGATCTGATTGATCTAACCGTCTAGGCTATATTGTTCGAGGATCTGGATCAGATCTGTTGTCTGATGGCAGATCTGGATCAAATCACAGTCAAATTAGATTGTGGGCCCACAAGATCAATAACACGTTCTACAAGTTCATAAGATTTGTTATCTAAGTAGTTGTTAGAGAGTTAGAGTTAGTCGATGACTTTCCACAGATTTCCTTTATTATTTATGTCATTTACTTTGTGGGCCATTCTTCGTCATTAAACAATGTCTGAATCACATAAAATTGGTCGTGTTTGAAAGTCTAGTGAGTTATCTGTCAAATGAGCCCGAGATTACGTAATTCCATTATCGATTCAGATATGATCGATTTTTGGAAAGCACATATGGTTTTGAATTTTTTTTTTTTGATAACCGGGGTATCTAGGCCTCTTAGAGCACCTGATATGGTTTTGAATTTGTGACAGGATTAAAGGATATTTTGATCTTTTTGATGTTTTAGTGAAAAGATGATCGAAATTAGAAGCAATGGATGGTTAGGATTATATAGGGTTTCGTTCGCTTTAAAACATGTAAAGATCTATGAATAATTGTGATGGAAAAAGTTACTTTTGGGTTTCCTTCGCTAATGCCCATTGTGTAGAGAATGACAAAGAAGTAAGAGAAAAGGTGGCATGATATACAACACCATCATATCCAAGCAATGCCAAGTCGATGCTTAGGCCTTCATAATTAAATGCCGCCTTATCGAAGGAGAACACGTGGTAAAGGTGAAACATGGAAGTGGATCAATCATGGCTATAAACTCAAGGATGATTTTTTTAAGCCTAGGGGATTAATGTATCCAGAACCAAATACACTGATTAAAGGATGCATTTAGGTAACACAAGATGGCCAGTCAATAATCTGACCAATCAAATCTTCTAGGTTGTCTTGATCAAGGATTTGGATTAGGATTGTGGCCTAATGATAGATTTAGGTCAAATCGTAATCAAATTAGATTGTGGATGCAATCATAAGTATGGATTTTTTTTTTTTTTTTTTTTTGTAGCCCTTCAACAGACAACCAGAGGCAGTTTTGTTTTTTCAAGACTAACATGCAAGTAGCCCGTTATCGCTTCTCCTCTTTTCATAGCCCACACCGACAAGAATTATTAGGGAGCTCATGCAATAAAAGGATATGTGGGGCTCACCGTAATGACGGTGTGATATTCACTCCATACATCTGTTGCGCCGGCTCATGTTAGGATGTCAACCCAAAAACGAGGCAGATCAAAGACTCAAGTAGGCCACAACACAAGAAAGAGTGGGAATGGGGTCCCCACCATTGAAATCATTAGGGGGGCCTTCACTCTTTCTATCTCTGCGTGTAGCCTGCACCTTTCTCTCCGACTAGTCTTCTCTCTCCCCCATACTCTCTCCACGTGCGTTACATGTGCCATACTACCAGTTAGAGCTAAGAGTTAACCTATGACTTGTTCAACAAGTTCCCTTTAGGGGCTCTTCGAATCGGTGGGGAATAAAAAAAAAAAAAAAAAAACCAGGGAAATGAAATCAATTTCCTCAAATGTGATGATTTCCCTTGTTTACGAAAGACAGGAAGTTTGAGGAAATCAATTTCCTTTTCCTCATATTTCCTTAGATTTCTCTTTGATAAATAGTCATCTCCTTTTCCGCTCTTGGACCTAAATAAAAGGAAACCTTTTTTCCTTTTACAAAGTTGTCCTTAGATGCGACTTTTTCCTTTCCTCATTTACCTTTTAGTTTCCACCAATCCAAACATGCCCTAAGCATTTTTGTCATTTACTTTGTGGGGAATTTTCAGGTATCAAACAATATTCAAATGACAAGAAATTGGTCATGTTTGAAAGGCTACCAAATTATCTTTCAACGAGCCAAGATTACGCAATTCCAATTGCATTTGAATTATTATCAATTTTTGGAAGGAATGTAGTCGTGGCAAGATCAAGGGATATGTTTGTCATTATAGATGATTAGGGTTAGAACCAATGGATAGTTAGAATTATTTTACGGTTTCCTTTGCTTTGAGAATGGGTATATGCACAAAGTAGAGACTCTTTTATGATTAGTTATGATCGGGAAAAAATAATAATAATTTTTTTTTCGGGTTGTGGCATGCATTGCTTCCCTTTTGACATGTGTTGCTTATGGAAGAAGAATAGGGGAATGTTGTGATACTAGCATTATGACAATAGGTTGTTGAATTTCAACAAGCAGTCCTTTATTTTTACTAGTGAATATGGCACGTGGAAAGAAGAGGGGGGGGAGAGAAAGGGAGAGTAATCGGAGGGAAAGGTGTGGGCTACACACAGAGAGCGAAAGAGAGAAGACGTCCTAAATGATTTCAATGGTGGGCATTGCATCCCCACTCTTTCCTGTGTTGCGACCTACTTGAGTTTCCGATCTGCCTTGTTTTAGGCTAACGTCCTAACATGAGCCGGCGCAATAGATGTATAGAGTGGATGTCACACAGTCATCATAGTAAGCCCCTCAAAGCCTTTTGTTGCATAAGCTCCTTAAATTTTGTTGGTGTGGGTTGTATACAGAGAAGAGACGTGGTAGCGGGCTACTCGCGTGGAAGTCTTGAAAGGACAATTGCCCTCATTGTCGTTTGAAGGGCTACAGGAAAAAAAGTTCAATACGTCTCTATTGGTGATTAATTGCGAGGGTAAAAATGCCCCAAGCTATTCACATTTCATATACTTTAGATTTTATGATGCTTTGTGAAGATTTGTTGTTTGATCTTCAAGAAAAGTACATATGCCAGTCGAGGTTCTCCCTTTTCGATTTGGTTGTGTTGGTAACGGCAAGTGTTAAAGATACATCTCATGATAGCAAAATACTTCAGGTAAATCTAACGTAGGTGAGTAGCTTTCGTCAATTGCCCCCAAATATAATACAAATGAACCATGACAGCTTGGAAAATCAAAACTTGTTCTTTGGAAATCTATTTGCCTCAGTTGTACTGGATTCAAAGTAGAAATGTGATACAAGATGTTGGATTGATCAATTTTTTTTGTCATTCTTGATACTCTGTCAATAAGATCTCAACCCCGACTGTAAAGCTCAATGGTAGACCGGACTGGCTGTGATTCAACATTGAACTCTCAGGTTTGAGCCCGGCTTACCTAAAAGAAAAGAAAAAAAATAAAGATTTCAACCCTCAGTTTCAAAATTACATATTGAGAAAAAACAAATCAGAACTTGCGTAAATGCTTTAACATCGTAAACTCAAAAGGCGCTGGTTTTCATTGCGGTAAACTGAACCTAACTTCTTTTTTTCAGGAAAAAAACTGCTTTATTCAGAAAACTTTTGATGATTTAATGACATATGTTAATCTTCATAATCCATTAATAGAATTGAGTGAAGGGTGGGAAATTTTAGCAGGGAGTCAGTTGACTTAGATAGAGATTGCTTGGGGAGGAACTGGAATGCCAGCAGACGTTTATTATCTAATTCACCCGACCCGATAGTACCCATTTTGGGATCGTCCAGTGCCAAAGTCACTGAATGGGGAAGTCGCCAATCCCTAAAATGGACTATGTAATGTACTTTATCTGTTGGGTTACTATCGGGTCGGGTGAATTAGATAATAGACGTCTGCTGGCATTCCGGCCTGCCTTCCTCCTTTCAGGGCCTATCCATTCCTAGCCAGGCAAACAGATCGAGGAGGAGATCTTCAATCAGAACAGGAAGTTCTTCCTAGGAGATTAGTCTATCTATAAAGGGGTAGCCTGTCTCCCTTGCAGTGGAAAGAGCAAGAAGGATTAGAGGAAACTCATCCCTATTCCCCTACCTGTGGTCTTCAATCCCACCTGCCTAAAGACTATACCGAAGAGCAGAGCAGTAAATCCCTTCCATTCACTTTCCCTACCCTACTAAATAGTGAGAGAATAATATTTTATCACAATTTGACCTATGTGGATTATTAGTTATACACTTAAAGTTCTAATTGTTCTGATTGAAGTTTTGTATTTTGATTTTGTTTTTATACCATATGCGGACACATATATGTGCATATAAGGCTGATTATTTCACCTTGACTCTTGTAAGTCCCATCCTTATTAAACCTGAACTTCAATTCTCCAATATTTGGCCTTTTTGTTTCTGTAATCAAATCGCGACCCTTATAAGATCAAAATCAAATAAAGCATGAATATTTCCTGTGCCATCTTTTGCTGTATGGATTTTTTGTCTATGGTCCTTGCCTGTGTAACTGTACCATGATCGGCATCCCATAAATGTAATTCCAGAAATTCATTGTTTTGGCTACTGATTTTTGGTTGCCCCAAATTGCCCCTAGCTTGTCTGGCACAGGTCAACTCAGGTGAGTCATGGTCATTCTGACCTGGTCGCCCCATACGACTCATGTTTATATATAAAGGGAGCAAAAAAGGCATGATGTTTGGCCTCGTGCAGTATGTTTTTGCCATCCAAACTGTACATAAGTGTGACCCAAGATGAATGTGGAATGCCTGAAAAATCAGGTCAACTCAGGTGAGTCATGGTCATTCTGACCTGGTCACCCCATACGACTCATGTTTATATATAAAGGGAGCAAAAAAGGCATGATGTTTGGCCTCGTGCAGTATGTTTTTGCCATCCAAACTGTACATAAGTGTGACCCAAGATGAATGTGGAATGCCTGAAAAATCAGGCCAATCCAAAATTCAGGTGGGCCATGCCAAAAGAAAATGTAAAATCACATAAAAAAAAAAAAAAAAAACCTCCTAATTCAAGTGATTTGACCTGCTTGATGATTGTATTAGCCTGAACTTTGGTGTCTCAGTTTCAGGGTGGGGCACACAATTTGGGTGGGTTAGAAAATATCACAGTGCTGCCCACACAGTTTGGAGCTTTCTGGTGGCTGTCCACTTTTCTCTATGGTGTGGCCCATTTGATGATTTGGTTGGCCAGATTTTTGGGGAATTATAACCTGATGTTTGGATATTCCTTTTGAATGGGATGGAATACGCATCACAGTGGCACCAAAATTGATTTTTTTTAAACATGCATATGTATGCCATCCAAACCGTGCATCAGGTGTGACCACTGTGATCTTTGTATGCATTCCAAACTGTGCATCATGTGTTCCCCACCATAATTATGGGACATTCCAAAATTCAGGGTAATCCAGAACTCAGTTGGGCCACACCATTTGAAACAATGTAAAATTGCACCAAAATCCTCTAAATTCAAGTGATGGGGTCCACTCCATGATCGTATTGGTCTTATTTTTGAGGCATCCCGTTTTTTTGTTGGGGTTCACCATTTCTACGGATTGGATTCCATAAACACAATGATGTTGGGCCCCATGTGCAAGTCGGAGCTTTTGGGTAGCTGTCCTTTGTGCAAGTCTGAGCTTTTGGGTAGCTGTCGTTTGTTCTCTATGTTTTGGCCCATGTGACGATTTGATCGGTCTGATTTCTGGGGCATCCTGACCTTGATGATTGGATCCTGCTGGACGCCTGGATGGGTTGGAGTACAAATAGCATGGTGTGCCCCAAACATCTTTTTTTTTCAAATGTGCTCATCATTCTAAAACAGGCAGATACAGCTGATGTGTAATGGCTTTGGCATTGACCAATACAGCATGCCAAAAGTGGTTATTAAATCTTGGTTAGCATTCAGTTTATTTGGTTCGATGCTGGAGCTTCATAATCCCATGCATCAGATACCTCAGGCCGTGTTAGTCATCTCATCAGCATTGCACTTCTTTTCCAACTTTTTTTTTTCTTGCCTCCAAAATCAATTTCAAGAGAGTTCAATTTACACTCAAATGTTATTATAAACATAATTGGCATCCTTCTTTGTCTTCTTCTTCATCTTCTTTTATTATTTATTTATTTATTGGGCTCAATGCTATTTGGCTCAAATTAGCAGTACCCTTTTAGAAATTCAACCTGGAGCTTATTTGCTCTACCGAATACTTCTTGCTCACACTAACCGAACCATTATCTTTCATATTTGTTTTGATCAACTCACAGCCTCACTGCATAAGCCAAATCTCTGACTTTTGTACCATTCTGAGTCCCCTCCAGTTTTCTTTTTTATTCGCTCTCTTTGATAATTGATCTCATGGTTGCTTTTCATGCGGGTAGATATTTGAGGAGAAGCCAACACAGATCGATAACTATGGTATCTGGCTGAGGTACCAGAGCAGGACCGGCTACCACAACATGTACAAGGAGTACAGGGACACCACATTGAATGGTGCCGTTGAGCAGATGTATAATGAGATGGCATCCCGCCATCGTGTCAGGTCTCCCTGTATTCAGATAATCAAGACTACCACTGTCTCTGATTCTGACTGTAAGCGTGAGAGCACCAAGCAGTTCCATGACTTAAAGATCAAATTCCCCCTTGTCTTCAGGAAAGTGAGGCCCCCAACTCGTAAGCTCAAGACCACCTTCAAGGCTTCTCGCCCAAATCTCTTCATGTAGAAGAGATTTATAGTTACTTGCGCTTTTCCGCCCCTTTTGTTTTGCTTTACTTCGTGGGTTGAGGAACCTTGGACTAGTCTGCTTAAGCACCAACAGCAGAGTGGCACTGAATTTTTTTTTCCTTGCGAGAAGTAGCTTTTATAATAGAGACCTTTGAACTAGCTCTTAATTGAATCCATGAGTATTTGGTGGTAGCTGTATTTTCTTAAAAAGTTCGTTTCTCTCCCCCAATCTGCTCACCCCTTCTACCCCAACATGCAATGGTCAGAACTGTTCATCTTGTATGCCCCAGTTCATCTTGGAAACAATTGTTAAGAGGAGTTTCGAACTCTATGATCTCACATCATTGAGATTATTTCCATGTCGGCCGGGTACTATAGGAGCATCTAGGTGAAGATTGAGCAATCTGGATCAATGTCACTTGGAGTGCAGGAGGGGTTTATGCAGATTGGATGAGCCTGTGGGAAAACCTTGCTAGCAACTCACTTCTGTCTTGGATGGTTCATGCCATGGCAAGCTATTCCTATTTTTCAACATGTCAACAGTCGTCATAAATAGTTAGCGAAACAAAATAGATAGTGAATGTTGCTAAACGAACTTGCAAAGGTTGTGATAGACATTCACCTTAGTAATGCTTTTTTTGCCCATCTTCTCTGAAAAAAGAAAAGGCACGAAATGATTTATGGAGCGTTTGTCAGGTTTACAAAGAAACAAGACCATGTGAAATTTCCCTTTTAATGCCAGTTCTTGAAGTTGGATTTAGATGCTAGCCCTTTACCAAGAATTTTGCTACACCCACGGCTTGCGTATGCTGCATACACGGCAATCCCAGCCGTGGGTTTGATCCAAATCTCTAGGGGCATAGAAGGCGGAGAGGGCGAGTCTCTCTCCTCTCCCCGTCTCCGAGAATCTATCCAGTTTGGCAAGAATTGGAAGTTGGTTTCATGCAGACGATAGGACCAGGTGAGTCCCACAGCTGATGCTTGTGAGAAATCCACCCAGTCTATTCATTTTGTGAGCTCATTTTAGGTCGTGAGACAAAAAATGGGCTGCATGCGTGAACCAAGTGAGCCGCACTAATGGTAAAGGTGGATAGGGAAGGAAGCGGATTGTGTTGTGAGTAATTCAGACTCTATGGGGCCCATTTTACCAGATAATTTTAGGTTTTGATACAAAAAAATAAGCATATCCGATGTATCACACCATGAATTGAACATTTATCATTGAAAATTTCTCAAGGGCCATAAAAGCTTTGGATCAAGCTGATACATATATATATATATATATATATATATATATATATATATATATATATATATAGAGAGAGAGAGAGAGAGAGAGAGAGAGAGGAATGCTCACCTGCGCACTTCTCGTGAGAGAGTTGAGAACTCGTGAGCACTTTTTCTTGGCTCATCACACAAGATGTGAGCCAAAAATCTGAGCCGTCCATGTGATGTAGCACCCCAAAAAACCCCTAGGGCTCATCTTTCAACTTATTCCAGAACTTATGTGGGCCATAAAAGAAGGAAACAGCTTCCTCCCTTGATTTGCCTCTTGCTTTCTGCTGCGGCCCACCAGAGTTTTGGATCAGGTTGAAAGATGGGCCCTAGGAGTTTTTTTGGGTGCTGCATCACATGGACGGCTCAAATTTTGGGCTCACATCATGTTCGATGAGCCATGAAAAAGTGTGCATGAGTGTCTCTCACGAGAAAAGTGCGCAGGTGAGCATTCCTCTCTCTCTCTCTCTCTCTCTCTCTCTCTCTCTCTATATATATATATATATATATATATATATATATATATATATATATATATTACCATCATCCACTTCTGTGTGATATTATCAACAGGTCTAATGACAAATAAATATCAGCCTTAAGAAGGTTTCAACGGTGGAAATCATTATTCCCACAATTTCCGATGTTATAGTCCACTTGATCTTTTGTGCTTCAATTTTTCAGTCAACTTTCCTGCGATATAGAAGTACAATATAAATAGTTAAGAAAAAAAAAAGATAACAATTCATATTCAACCTATAAAAGCTCAAATATTTTATTTTACGGTGTTCCAATCATGGTATTTTTTGTATTTTTTATGGGTGGCCATCCACAGTGAGGCCCTTCTCATAGATGGTTTGGATCACTGAACAATGGGCCCATTTGAACAAGTTGTTCAATGGGCCCATTGGAACAAGGCTGCAACTTGTGGAAGCCTCCAAAAGCCTTTCGGAGTTGCTACGAAAGCTTATGTGGGGCTCACCATGATGTTTGTGAGAGATCCACCATCTATCTGTTTTGTGATCTCATTTTAGAACATGTGACAAAAAATGAGCATGATCAAAGACTTGAGTGGGCTGAAAACATGATGATTGAACGTCCACAATTGAAATATTCATGGGGCCGCTAGAAGTGTTGAATCAGGCTAATATTTGTGTTTTCAGTTCATCCCTGTAGGAATGACATTATGAACGGTATGGATGGCATACAAACAACACTGTAGACCCCAGGGAGGTTTCAACGGTAGGAGTTTCCCCGCCCACTTTTCCTCTAGTGAATCCCACTAGGTTTACGGATGCAGCCCTTTTTTTTTTCTTTTTTTTTTTCTCACGTCCTAAAATGAGCTCACAAAATGGATGAACGGGGTGGATTTCTCACAAACATCAGCCGTGGGACCCACCTGAGTTCCCAGCGTCCAAAAGCCTCCCAAGCTTTCGCACGAAACCGAAACCGACTTCCGATTCTTGCGAGGCTGGATAGATTCTCGGACGGGGGAGAGGGGAGAGGGGAGAGACTCGCCCTCTCCGCCTTCTATGCCTGTAGATTCGGATCCCACCCACGACTGGGATTGCCGCGTATGCAGCGTACGCAAGCTGTGGGTGTAGCAAAATTCTTCTCGCCCTTTACCCATAAGTATTTAGTGAGATATCCTCTCCAGGTAGCATATGCGTGTGTAGTGGCATGGGTGAGCATACTGGAAATGCAATGTCAGTGTTTTTGAATCGCTCAAGGTAGCAGGCTTGTTTATGTTAGGCTATTTCAGAGGCAGGATGTTGCATTCTGTATGCAGAATTTGGAGATGCAGTGCGGTGTCATTGTGTGTGAGCTAGAAACTCTATAAAAGCTACTGGTGTTGGTACTGGGGAAATGGGGAAGCAAATCTCCAATTCATTCTAGCAGGCAGCTAGTTTGAAGCATTTCCTCACAAATGTAGGGGATTTTCACCACCAGAATTGTCATGACAGCTGCCTAAGGGGGCATTGATCCATTACTGGAAACCAATCTGATTGGTTTTGAGGATTAAGTGCGTATCTTGTTGCGTGATTTTGAAAACAGCATTTCAGGTGGGTTATCTTGTTGGGTGATTTTGAAAATAGCATTTCAGGTGGGTTTCTAGATGGGCCGTTGTTTTGTTCGAAAATGAGGGTTTCATCTACAAACAGCCATTTTGATGTGCGTCTAAACGGCCATGGTGCACTTTGTCCTGATGAATGGTTTTTCCAAATTCTAGACACCATCTTAACAGGAGTAGGTTGTAATCCTGCCCATGTGAAGTTATTCCCATGTGCCTTCCTCTGTCCCAAGTGCCTATTTAGATTGCCAATTACATCAGTGATGTTTTGTAAAAGTTAAAAGTACAATGATTACAAATTAAAATAAGTAATCCTACCAGCAATTCTTGTGTTTGGTAGGTGTGGTATAATCATAGTGATGATATTTTTACATTACTTCAATTTCAAATTATAGAGAAAAAAAAAATATCTATGTTGGGATAAGAGTTTCCAATGTAAAGTTGGGATAAGAGTTTCCAATGTAAAATTGTAATGATTACAATTTCTTTTACCCAGGGCCTGTTTGGCTGCAAAATTAAAATTCTAGAGAAAATCCAAATTCCAGTGTTGGAATCCAAATTTGTAGAAACTGAATTGGAAACCAGTTTCCATCTAGAGCTTGCTGTTTGGTTGAAAACTGTATAATCTAGATGCCGTTTGGTTGAAAACTGTGTAATCCAACTGTTGCTTGTAGCATGGCCCACTTGGGCTTCAGATATGCCTGAGAACTTGACCCTGGCCTATAGTAGTCCCGCAGGACAAATGGCCGGGTTGGATGGCAAATAAATATTACAGTCGGCCATAGGAAGTTTTTAATGGTGGACATTCAATCAACACTGTTTTCTGAGGTGTGGTCCACTTGAGATTTAGATATGCCTCATTTTTTGTCTAATGTCCTTAATTGAGCTCTCAAAACGGATGGACCACAAGGATATAAAACGCATACATTATAGATGTACAACGCATACATCAAGACGTGGATATATCATGATGCTTATTTTTGCCTTTTTTCTCTTACGCGGAAACAGTGCCCATACTGTTTCCACTAATCTGGATTCCAGCCAATTTAGGTTTCCAGATGGAATCCTATTTGGCTGGAACTTGCCACCAAACACATAGGTTAAAATTGGATTCCACTGGAATTTAGATTTTAAGCTGGAAGCGGATTTTAGATGCTAACCAAACAGGCCCTAACACTTATTGCATTTGCATTTAACCTCCAAATTACATGTTTAAACAAATGTTGTAAAATTATAATGATGGTGCTTCTATATTACATTATTGATGTGATTTGCAATCCAAACAGGCCTGGACTTTCCATTGACATGGGTGTGAGATCCAGATTACTCATCAAGTGGGTCATACTTCCAATGTAATCTGGCCTGTAGTGGGTCAGGCCAATCAAGTGCTGGCTCATTATGTATACTAAGAGTGGGCTGCTGTATTTTGCTCCATTGAAATATAGACTGCAAATTTGCAACCGTTTTTTGTTGTGTTTGGTTGCACCAAATAGAGTGAAATTTCATAATATTTTTCACTGACTTAAGACTGATTAATCATGAAATATCATAAGATTTAATCGTATTTAGTGCAATCAAATGCACCCTTTAACCACCGGTCGAGGACTCTAGGTTTCAGCTTGAGCAAGGGGGGCCCATGGTTCAATTATCCAGACCATTGCTCTCATGGGCCCTACCACCAGTTTTTTTGTAGGGGCAATCTAGAGTCATAACCAGTGGAACGGTGGCCCACAAATAGTTTAAGAAAATAAATGTGACAATTGTCCACATTCAACTGAAAAGGAATCAAAGATTGGATGGCTGGGATCTCAGAATCCCAAGACTTTCCTGCATGGTTCATCTGCTGGTGGGCCATCAGATCAACAGTCTAGATAGATCACTGCATGGTGTCCCCAGGCCACTCTTTGGTCAAACGATTAAGAAGAGAAGTACAACAATGGCCCATTTAACTGAAAAATAATAATAATAATAATAAAGTTCCGAGAATGGTGGCCACAATAGTCTCCAAGATTTCTAGGCCAGGGTCCATTGGCGACGAACAGGCAAATGGTTTGGATTGATGAACCGTAAAGCCCACTTGTTAGAACTGAAAAGTATATTATGAAAAGCCCATTGGGGAATGTGATGGTCCACACTCAATGGGCATGCACTTATAGATTGTACCTCAAAATCAAACCATTTACATCGTGGGATGGACTATGAAAAGGTGCAATGGAGAAGGTAGATTTATTAAATAACCCTAACCTTCTATCATATGAAATGGAAGCCATCATCCACCAAGAATTGGTGGTGAGGTGGAGGCTATTTTTTTTGTTATCAGTAGTTTGGTAGTTTGGATTTGAGTGTATTTGAGACTCTCCCTTTTGTTACCGTGAGGCAAGAGAATTGCATATGTCACTGGGTCACTAATCCAAGGCACGCTAATAATATCCAAAATGATCAAATTATCGACTGCATCACAAATTATATGAATAGAATGATCCAAACAATTCAAACAATGACCATCTAAATCAAGATTAAAAAAAATTGTTGATGAGCCGCTCATTTGAAATCCTATGCTTGTGACTCACTAGAGGCTCGAAATTTCATCATTTTTTACTAAAGTATACATTTCAATTGGCTTATTATAATTAGTCCATCAAATATCACATATATACATTAATTTAGGATATAAAAATTGATCTAGTAATGAAATTCAAATTCTTATATGAATTCCTATTTTCCGAATGAAGTGTATTCCCTGTGCAAGCTGCCAAACACAGCTGAGAATTCAGGATTTGGAATTCAATGCATTTATTTTTGGGTCAGTCACACGATGCTCCCACCCATTGCCCATTGGTGGGGTTAGTGGGTTTCAAACCGAGACCAGCAGTTAAAACGCCCAAGACGTCTACCAGCTGGGCTGGCAGGCTATCACAGCATTTCAAATATAAGCTCACCCAACGGGCCCCTAGTTTTGCATCCATTCATAAATGGTTGTGCCTAATCACATTGTGGTTGAAGCATATATAAAAAAAATCCTAGCCATCCAATTAATGGCTATAAAATGTATGGTTAAAAGTAGACTAGTGAAAGCCCCATATTGGAAGGGGGAAATCAGATGGCTAATATTATCTTGTCATTCAAACTTTCCGGTTATGCTCCGTCGACAGTTTGGGTCAGAGATTTGTTAGTTAATTTGAAGCCGTTGCTTTTTTTTAAATCTAATCCTCCATTACAGATTCTCTATCAGTCATCCCCGTTTAAACTTTTCTTTTCGACACATCCAAAGTAAGTCCACACGTCTTGTACGGTCCGATTTAAGTTATACGCATGACATCTATACAGTTTCTGAGTATGCATGCGTATGAACTATGAAGCTCTGCCAGAGTATTCAATGCTTCGAGGCCCCATATAACACAAAAAGCGCAAAAGCGAGGATAGAGAAGCCAAAAAGGCCGGGAGTTATGGAGCTCGTTGCAAGTTCTTCCCCTTTTATCTTCAACAGGAACCCCAAACCCCATCCCTCTCTCCAAACCTCAAAATTCATCAATTCTCAGGTACTCTCTCTCTCTCTCTCTCTCTCTCTCTCTCTCTCTCTCTCTCTCTCTCTCATGATTTTCAGTACACTGATTTGTCGAGCCACCGATGTGGACGGGCCTTTTCCTGAAAATCAAGGCGATCGGACTGTGGTAGCCATCCGATCAGTGGCCTGAAAGAGGGAAGGTTAAATCGCAAAAATGAGCAACGGTCTGCATTCAGCAGCGTCAGTATTCACAACATCCGGACCGTCGGATTTGTCCACTCACTGCGATTGTTTTAGCTATAGCTCATCCATGCGATGGCCTACCAGATCAACGGTCCTGATCACCTTGCATTTGCGAAATTTTATGCGGTGTGCAAGTTAGCATGTCTCCCACATGTGTTGTCTCAAGATGAAGAGTTCAGATAGGCTAGGATTGAAATTTTAGCGAAAATCATCCCATAGTGAAGGAAATTCGCAAGCTATCCAATAATGAAGTAGAAGCATCATCTGACAACCTGGAATTCGGGAAATACTTGCAAATTCAATTACAGGATACAAATTCCTGAGAATTTGATTCTGTCAATCATGTTTGGCAAACTAGAATTTGATATGCTGAACCCAGAAACTTTGTTTGGATGCTAGGAATCATGCTATGTGTATTCACAGGAGAGGGATCTTGAAGAGGTAAATCATATCAACTGTGCCATCATGGGCTCGTAGTAAGATGGCCAAGGGAGGGAAAGAGGGGGTGAGGGTTTTCAATTCCTAGAATGACTGTTGAGAGAGTTTTCAATACCTAGAATTTGCAAATGAACCTCCCAACAAGATTTCGAAAAATTTACTGTCAACTTCTTCAACCTGCCAAACAAAAGAATCTGCCCCTTGAATTGGCTGTACTTTTCCAGGCTGCGTAACAACCCCTAATCTTGTTTTTCCAATCTTTGTTAGCATTTCTTTTATAACATGCGCACGCAAGTAGTTAGACAATAACCTTATGTCCGGGTAGTGCAGTACATAGGTGTCAACTTGTCCAGTATGTACAGCAATGGACAGTGGTTGATTTGATCCAAAGTATATGTGTGGCCCACCTGATGAGTGGATCAGCCTCATTTTTGCACTAGGGGTTTTTCAAGGGGACCAGCCTTTTGGACAGGTTGGATGTCATACACAGATGACACGGCAATTATGTCGTGGTTGAATGATAACCTTATCATTTAACTAGTTGCATTTGAGGCCTCCTCTATTTGTATATAGGAATAGGATCGATTTACTATTCATATTCTCAATTCTGTAAACAATGGATTCAATAAATTAGGTTTCAAGTTATAAAGGCTGCAACTAGATGGTGCACTCCAAAAATTTTACTTCAAAGTGTGTACAAGTCAATGTGGTTTTATAAGTTGTTGGCCTGTTTATACAAGTAAATAACTAATTAATAAAATTCTGGGGTTCATAATTGCTTGTAATATTTATTTAATTGGCAGATTTCACTAATTCCTCTGATTAACCCCTTCTCAGGTTCTGCTATGGAAATTTCGGGTCTCTAAGATTGTAGGAGTTGGTTTTCGAAATCGTTTACTTTCTTTAGAGTATAATGTCAACGGTGGAAGAAAAGGTTGCCAGTCACTCAAGATTGCCAAGGGAACTTCTACATCATGCAGTTCCTTTTTTCAACCATTTTGGAAGTTTCACAGCTTCAAACCTCGGTCTTGGTCGTCACTACTGTGTATTGGCACTACAAAGTTCGGGGAATGCGCTATAAGTCTTCACAAAGCACTAAATTGGAAAGAGAGGTTCAAACGTTGCTACTTTGTACTTTTCTTTCGGTTGGCCATTGGCGTGATGCTCATAATGTCACTTTCTGTGGCAGTTAGCAAGCCTCCATCTTGTAAGTAAGCATATGTTCATACGGGTGCCTCTGAATTCTTTGATTTAGTGAAAGAAACTAAAAGGCATACTATCCTAGATTGGATTTTTAATTTGTAAGCACCAGAAAAATCCCTGTACGTAATTCAAATGTAGGGGCACTCACGGAAGAGAATCTCCTTTTCTTGGAGGCATGGAGGACAATTGACCGTGCATATTTTGACAAGACTTTTAATGGGCAAAGTTGGTTTCGGTATCGAGAGAATGCACTTCGGAACGAACCAATGAACACGCGAGAAGAGACATGTATGGTTTTCATTCTTTGCTCTTTTATGCTGAAGCTGCCTGCATGCATTACTGTTGAAATTTATGTTGAAACAGAAATTTCATTTGATGCACAAATTTTTTGGTCGATAATTCGAGTGAGCATTTCTTAAACTACCATTCGTTTGAAGAGCCAATCAAATAAAGCAATAACAACACGAGTGTTTCTAATATTGAAAACAGTAGTATTTGAGAACCATCATGTCCACTTTGTTTGTTGATAAATTATAATCAATTCCCAAAGTGTGTGTATATGTTCTTTTCTATATGGTGATGGAACTAACTTTTGGGCCATTGATCCATTTGCATAATATTAAAGAAGAAATTAGAAAGCATTAACAATTTGAATTCCATGTAACCCTATGCTCTCTCCTAGAGGTACACCTGCTTAATTGCTGTGACAGAGACCTTTTATGAATGTTGCAGAACCTTTGAATCTGTTGTGGCCTGAGATCCAAACCGTACAATGTAAAAGTGAGTAATTTTGCTCATGTTGCGCTAGGCTGCAAATTGATCCGAGTACCTTGATTGGTTGCCAACCTTAAGATAGGCTAGGGATCCCAAGTAAGAGTCCTGTACGAGTTACCTAAGTTCTAATTACAATGTATTAAGAGGCCAGGCACATAAAATCTGTCATACCACCAGACACAGTCAAGTTTCATGCAGTTCATATCAAGGAACTTAAGTAAATATATGCTGTTCGTTAATCCTTAGTTAAAAGTTAAATGCACTTTTTTATATTTAATTCTTCCTCTAAATCTTATGAGATGATTCTTTTATTCAGATATGGCGATAAAGAAAATGCTTGCAACGCTTGATGATCCTTTCACTCGCTTTCTGGAACCTGAGAAATTCAAGAGCTTGCGGGTATAAGGCTGTCTCTTCTTGTGATCTTAAGTTATTGCATATTGGATTCTGGTTAGAACTTGAATTGGCAACCACATAGAATTTGATTCAGCATGCATTTAATGTCATCTTTTGGAGGAAATTAATTGTATTGACTACTGAATCTTCTTCTTAAAATCTGTCATTATCTTCTTTGAAGGCAGTCTGGAACTCAGGGATCTCTTACAGGTGTGGGGTTATCAATTGGCTATCCAACAGGAATTGATGGTTCACCTTCAGGACTTGTTGTGATTTCATCTTCCCCTGGGGGCCCTGCAAATAGGGCTGGCATTATGCCTGGTGATGTTATCTTATCGATTGATAATACAAGTACAGAAACCATGGGGTTATATGATGCAGCTGAACGCTTACAGTATGTTTTCTGCCTTAATGACAAATATTGTTTTCCATGTCTTTCTTATTATTGCCTAAATAGATTGCTCCCAAATTGTCCCCGCAAAATTTGCAGCCATTGGAGTAGTTATGTGCTATTAATTTGATTTATTTGTTTTGTTTAACACCACTGTCCTCATCATCTTCATAGCCCTGTACCAGCTATTTGTGTCTGCTTTACAAATGCTATTTCCCAAATCATTCTTATCCAAGGGTTTTTCCTCGGTTAGCATAAAGGACTTCATATGCCTTCTCACCACATTAATCCACACCCTTTTACTTCTTCCTGTCATCCTCCTTTCAGGTCCTTCAACCCTCATCAAAGTTCCCCCTATTGCCACAGTTATCTCCAAATGGAACCATCTTAATATGCTCTCTATCATTTTATCTCCTATGGTGGCTAATGATCTCTTGACTCTATCCTTGTCTTCCCGTGCATCCATCTCCACAGCCTAGTGCTGGTCAGTTGATTCCTACTTGCCTAAAACTTTTTTATTTTAGATAGTATATTTCTTGGAAAAGCCTTTCATTTATTTTTTATGATATGAATCTGTGGAAATTCCTATCATTCCTTAGTCAATGATGCATTTGTAGCAATTATTGTGAATCCCAATGCTCAATGGTAGTGATCATCATCATAGCATTGCCACATTTTTTTCTGTTCTTTTATGTCATATTTATATTGTTTCTTGTACAAGTAAATGCATTTCTTTCCATCAGCTTAGTTGAATGTTGTTGGGAGATCTTAATGCCAAGCTGAAGGTTTACCTCATGCTTTGGAAATTTAACAAAAGCTTCTAACCTAGACCACTTTTTTTTTTCTTTTTTCTTTTTTCATTTTAAAATTTACCTTCTTTTTTTTTTGTTTTGTGTCCCTTCTATTCCAGTCTGAGCTTTGGATTTGATTCTTTTACTGCTCTTAATTTCATAACTCATTACTAATGTCGCACAATTCCTTTTTAGATTCCTATCCCATTTGGAGACATTGCTTTTAGGGTTTTTTTTCTTCTTCTTTTTCTTTATTTTTTTTTCTTCTGATGCTTCCTTCTGAAAAGCTATTTATTATACCATTATGCATCATTAAAATGGAATTATCAATGCTTGACCTGAGGAGATTCCCCCGTGGGAACAATTCCCTGTCTGGAACTATTTAACGCATTTTTTCTGTTTTCTTATGTTCGAAAATGTCAATATTGTCTGTACATTTGTTTTTCTTGCAGCAACGCCAAAGAAAAAATAATTATTAGTTTAAAATGTCAAAAGGGCAAAAGTTATCAAGAGCAAGAGCTTCTAACTTCTTGTCACCTTAAAGCCATATTTTGTTCTTGTATCCGTTGGGTCAGTTGGCTTGCATGAAACTTCCTAATCTAAGAATATCTCTCTGTTGGAGTTCCTGATTTAAGACCATTTCCTTTATCAGTTTTGTCAAAAGGATCACTTTCTCTACTTATTCATTTATCTATTGTTTGCATAAACAATGAACATGTTGCAGGGGTCCAGAGGGAAGCCTAGTAGAATTGGCCATTCGCAGTGGGCCTGAAATAAAGCAGGTAGCTTTAAAGTAAGTTCGGTATTCTATGATTTGTGTGTTCATGGTTAAAAATTGAATATTCTAGTGATTAAAGTTCATTGTGCGTTATTGCTTTATGCTAGGTTTACTTTCTTTTTTTATTATTTGTGTGTGTGTGTGTGTGTGTGTGTGTGTGTGTGTGCGCATCTCATAGTTTAGAATGCTTCAAGCTTAATCACCAAGGGGGGCATCCCATCTTTATTTTCTTTGATATACAATTCATCATCATGATAACATTGAGCCATTGACCCAGCGTCCCTGCTAGTTGAGGTTGGCTTTGTTTCTCATGATCACTTGAAAAAAATTCATTGCCCAGCTGCCTACCTGACATACCTCCTTTGCCTGGACTTGGGGCAAGCTATTACATCACTGCCATGTGGAGTTTTCTTTATTATTATTACTATCATTATTTGGTTAATTATTTCCATTTGTTTTGCAGCCGCGAGAGAGTTTCTCTGAACCCAGTGAAGTCAAGGTTATGTGAGGTTAAGAGTTCGGGAAAGGACAGCTCCAAAATTGGATATATCAAACTAACGTCATTCAACCAAAATGCTTCCGGTGGGTAGTGCTAGCAATCATTCTTCAGTAGATTCTTCTTTTAGAGCAAGATATCTATTCAGACAATTCAAGCTGTCCTTTGAGTATCATTTGGTTCATAAGTAAATTTTTCATAGTAAAAATATGGTTTTGCTTTGTTTATAGATTTCTGTTTGTCTGTAATGTGTAGAGGCATGGCAAAGGGAAATATTGAAGCTAACTTCACTCATTTCCAATTTCTTGGTTGTAAGTTGTAACCAATGTTTTCAGTATCGATGATATCGGCTGATGTATCCCACAATACATCTTGTATCCTACCTGTGCGATACAAAACGCACAGGTAGTGTCTAAAATTTTTCGTATCGCAGGATATATCACAATAGATTGTATGGTATCGCAGATATTGTGACCAGTCCTTTACAAAAATACTTCGTATAAACAATATATATCGATATTGACAAATATCGCATGAACGCGGAAGTCCGGATCTGAGGGCATAAAAATAAAAAATAAAATCCATCGAAACTTCTTTTCCTTGATTTCTCTCCATTCCTAAATAGATCTATTGCAGATTTCGATGCATCCTTGTGAATCCCTTAAAACAAAAACACCAATTTCGAGCTGGAATCAAGATCCAAGCCAATTTGGAGCCGTTTTCGATCAAGTGAACATTGATTATTTTTTATCCATTTTTTTGTTGAAAATCATGTTAAATCAGTGTGTCAAATGGTTACAAATCCATGATTCTTCAGATTTTGCATGAAAAATCATGGATTTGGAGCTTCGATTTCAAGATTTGGAGATGGGCCGAGTTGCGAAAAATTAGGAAAAATCAAAATTTCCCCAATATCTCTCAAATTGGTTGCAATCTGTATCCAAACACAAAATCAAACATATATGTAATATGATCTAATGATTCTTGGTAATTTGGGAATATTTTGATAAAAAAATTAATTAAAAAATGTTAAAAAATAAAATTTGAAATTCCACTTCAATCAGCAGTCAATCGGCCCCTATTTCAGAGTATTCAAGAGTGTTTGATGAAATCATTATCACATGTACTCTAATTCTTGGATTTTGGAAAATATGGACCAATTTGCGGAAAATTGGGGGAAATTCAACATTTCCCAAATCGGTTGTAATCTTAGTGTACAAACATGAAATTAAACATGTGCGTAACCTGATCTGGTGATTCTTGGCAATTTAGGGATTTTTCGGGGGGGGGGGGGGGGGGGGGGGGGGGGAGGGGGGGGAATTTAATTAAAAATAATTTTAAAATGTTAAAATTCTTCTTTTTTCAAAATTCCACTTCAATCAGTAGTTAATTGTCCCTATTTCAGAGTATTTTGGAGTGTTTGATGAAATCATCATCACATACACTCTAATTTGGGATTTTGGAGGAAGATGAGCCGATTTGTTAAAAATTCAATTTTTTTTTCTCCAAATTTTCTCAAGTCGGAGAGGATGAGTACCAGTGTTATGTCGGAGATTATCTTCATTGATATCAATCTATTATGACCTACACATAGTATTGTCGGTTTGTGGAACAACAGTATCATGCCCAACCTAGTTGAGATGGAGATGACGATTTTGAGCAACTATGCAGCTCTATGTGGGTTTGAACCACAATTACACATATTATTCACAAATCACAGGTATATTTGTAGTTTTCTACTTATTCTTTTGCTTTTGAATGTACTGCTTGTGTTTCCATATGTGTCTTCTTACATTTATAAATTATATGAATTGACTTTGAATATACTTGCATCAGTTTAGTCAAACAACACATAGATTAGGAGCCCATACAAAGGAAACCTATCATTTGAACCTTTTTTTTTTGTGATGTTTTTTATTTCTAAGTGTATATTGATGTCTTGTTTAACAATCCCTAAAGTTTTATTGAAAAATAAAAATTCGACCAATTTCCCAATGTTTCCTCATGTTTCCCAACAACAATGATACATTACCCATCTCAATTCAACCGCAGAAGATACCTTGGTGTGGAAGCTGTCAGAGTCTAGAAAATTCTCAGTCAGATAGCTCTATAATTTCCTATCATCTAAAAGACCAGCTTCCTCCTGCTGTCATACTGGTGCAGTTTGGGCCTACTCTGTTCCGCCTAAGGTTGGTGGCGTTCAGGTGGCTTGCTAGCAGAAACAGAGTTCTGACCATAGACAGCCTTCGTAAATGTGAGATGATTCTTCCGAATGTCTGTCCCCTATGCCGTAAGGACGAAGAATCGGTGGACCATTTGTTTATCCATTGCCCCTTCTCTGCTGATCTTTGATGGAGCATGCTTCACTCGGCAGATATTTCCCGAGTGATGCCTTCCTCCCTTGACAATTTGTTCTGCACGTGGCATCCGAAGCAGGGTGGCTCGCTAGGCAAAAGGAAATGGCGCTATTCTGATGGTTGTTCTTTTGGGGGTGTGGGTAGAGAGGAATAATAGGGTCTTTAGAAACCAGAGTGCCTCGTCAACGTTCCTTTTCTCTAAGATTTTAATCCTTTTTCGAGATTGGACCCCGTAGTCTTGTGGAAGGGTTTTGTTTCGTGTGGGTTGGGCTCTGTTTTGTTTTGTTTTTTTTTTTTTTTTTTTTTTTTTGCTCGTCTTCGGGCCTTTGTTGCCTATCTCAATAAAATTCTTATCTTTCAAAAAAAAAAAAAAAAAAAAAAAAAACAACAATACATTACACGATACAAGTATACAACCGATATATCCCATGCGATAATCGATATGTATCTATATCCCAAGGGTGCGATACATTACACGATACGATACAGAAAACATTGGTTGTAACAAAGTCCATTATTGAGTAAACTGCATTTTAGTTTTTGTTTACCTAGTAAAGCTTGCATCACCACCCTTGTACTCAGGACAGGGTGGATTTGAATGAGATTCAGATGGGCCAATTTCCCTGTAATATGTTCTGAAAAGTACATTTCTTATAGGAGCTGTCAAGGAAGCTATCGAGACTTTAAGAAGAAACAATGTCAATGCGTTTGTGTTGGACCTTCGAAATAACAGGTAATTCACTTTTTAATGTGCATCCATGTTTGCATTCACCCTTTAAGTGTGCTTCTGATACACTGAAATTTGGTGCAGTGGCGGATCTTTCCCAGAAGGAATTGAGATCGCCAAGATCTGGTAAGCTTCTTCACAGGATCAGCATTGCAGAAACAGTGCATCCATTGTCTGCATTTACATTTTTTTCTTCTGTTTCTTTATCTCTAGTGCTCTCTGTTCTGTACCATGTTCAATAGAATATGAGTCTCTCTCTCTCTCTCTCTCTCTCTCTCTCTCTCTCTCTCTCTCTCTCTCTCTCAGTTATTATTTGAGCCCTAGGTTAGCATATCTTTTCTATGCACTAAGTTAATTGTTTACATGAAATATGCTACCTACTTATATTAGTTTGCTTCTCTTACCATTTGCTGCCTGCAATTGTTTATTAATTAATTGGTGACAGATAAGACCTCTACGCTCACATGCATTTTCATGTTTTTTATGCATTCATGCTTGTGTTCTGTTCCTTGAGTTGGATTGAGAAGAACAAAGGGAGAGAATATGAGAGCAACAAGAGAAGAGAGAGAAGACTTAGAATGTGGTTCCCCTAGCCTCTCCTCTTGTTAACATCAGGGCTTGCACAATATATGTGAAAGTACAAAATACCCCCCATGCTTAAGTTATTCCATAACTAAAGCCCATATGTGCAAACTCCATGCTAACACACTGCCTTAAGGACTAAACACAAGGAATAATAAAATGAAACAATAATATCCACATGAAGTGGGCCACACGTGTGATCATCACTATCCATCATGGTCCATCAACATGTTCAGACAATTGTATGTAATCTATATGTTCAACACTCGTGTTCATGAGATGGGCACAAACATCGATATGCATTCAGATGTGCATATGCATATGTGCATTAGCTATACATCTTATTACTATGTAAACCAATGTCTGGATTTGCTGCATCTCCAATGAAACTAAAGGAGAGCAGCTCAAGATCAAGAACTTAAATAGCCAGTCACTTCAGGGGTTAATAACATGAAGTACATTGCTAGACTGCTAGCACAACCTATGTTACTCTAGTGCTTCAACTATACTTGCATACCTGTGTTGAATATGTACCGCATGCAAGTAGCGGTCAGAGATTGAGAAACTTAATTTTCACTAGAATTGTAGATTCATACTTTTGGTGTGGATAATGGCACTTGAGAGTTATTTTTGTCCAAATGTCTGTGGCTCTTTCAGTTGCTCCCTTACTATCTGCAGTTAGATACTGTTCCACAGGGAATGCTTCTGTAGTTTTATCAAGTTGGTGTAATTGTCTAATATTTAGAACAAGTGTTTGTTACCATCTGTTGTCATTTAGGTTGGATAAAGGTGTTATTGTCTATATTTGCGATAGTCGTGGTGTTCGAGATATATACGAGACTGATGGAAGTAATGCAATAGCAGCATCAGAACCTCTGGCTGTGCTGGTATGCTCTCTTCTTTTCAACTTTTATGAACTCTTTTTTAATTCTCCCATGATGTAACCTTGAATTGGAAGAAATATCAAGAGTGATAAACTGCTGTTGACAGGAATACAAAATACACTTGGAACAAATCATTCATTAACAGCTTTTCTAATACTGCTTTCATGACCTGTTAGTGATATTCATCATTTCTGGTTTTCTCAGAATTCTGAATTATCATGAACTGAGATTATTATTTCTTGGATGCGTCTGGTCTAACCACGGGATATTGCTCCACTCATCTACGGTCCCACTGTTTGGAGTGCGGGTGACTAGAGGTGGCAATGGATCAGGAAGGGGTTGGCCTAGCCTGGACCTGGTTCTAATCCAGCTTAAAAGGCCCTGGCCCTAGCCCTACAGGGCCATGCTGGAACAAGGGCAGCCTTGAAAGAGAGTCTGTTAACCGCACTATTAGTGAAGAAGACGAATATACTATTGCTAATAGGGAGTTATTTTTATACTTGGCAAAGTGTGATGGTTATACACATGCACTGAAATTATAATAGTGCTGAAGAAAGAGAAGGTCCACAATGTCTTCTTTTGACCTTTGAATGGCCCATTGGCTCACTCAGGAGCCGTATCGCGAATGGATCCATTGAACACCAACTGCACTCCAAATCTTGATAAGAAGAAAGTCCACATTTCATTTGCCACCGGTCAATGAATAAAAACATGATTGTCAGATTCTTCATTATCCATGCACATTATGCACCTATTTGGAAGCATGAAATTCCTGGTATTCTTTAAGTTGTTCACTGTCAAGATCTTGTTGGCTGCGGCTTGCCAGAAAATGCCTTCACGCTTGGGGGTGCTGGAGATTTCCACACTTCCATGCTTCTATTTGGATGTGTTTTACCTGGTGTGCATGTCCACATCTTTTAGTGGCTTCTCTGCCCATTTATTGTGGATCCAATGCTCTTTCCTCTCCTTAATAGGCTCACATGTATCAAGATCCAATTCAGATTACATGCTGTCGGATATTTATTTCATGAGTGGTGCATTGAATGTGGACTAGAACTGAACCAGATTAGATCAGGTTCCTTGCAAATCATCCCCATAGAACTCCAATTGTAGGCACCCACTCTTAACTGTTTAGAAATGTTGAAGCAGGGTTACTGGGTGCTACTTACGTTGCATTCCATATATGGTTGTGTGATTGCAATCGGTTTTGCAATGGACTGGAGGCCTAACAACCAGTTGGCATTAGTGTCTTCTACTATCAATATTCATAAGGAGGACGATGCTGTGGAGGATTGCATTTGCTAATGTAGAAAGACATGAGTTACTATTAGGGGATTTGATTATGTTGCTTTCTTTGCTGGGCTCTGGTCCTTACCTTTTATTTTGATTCCCTTTCTTAAAGCAGTACTTGAAGAAAATGGAATTTTTATAGATAAAAATCAGTAGTGTTTACTTTTTAGAGTTTTCTTCAGGTAAATAAAGGAACTGCTAGTGCAAGCGAGATATTAGCTGGAGCCCTGAAAGATAACAAGCGTGCAGTGCTATTTGGGGAGCCCACATTTGGAAAAGGGTAACAGCAGCTCTATGCAGCATCCATCAATGTGGAATCTTTTCTGGCTTTAATGGTTTATTCAATGTCCAATGCACAGGAAGATCCAGTCAGTTTTTGAGCTATCTGATGGATCCGGCTTGGCTGTTACTGTGGCCCGTTACGAGACCCCTGCTCACACTGACATTGACAAGGTTTGTTTCTTCTTACTTTTAGCATTTCTATTTCCTTTACAAGGTTTAACTATGGTGGAAAACATTGGCTGTTGTGTTAAATGTCAATCAAAAAAGGATTTTGTAGTAGCCTTGTAATAAAATTTGTCAAACCAATAGGTGCTTTTACAACCACTTAAACATCTGGCAAAACTGAACCCCATTTCCTCTTTCACTATCAAGCTAGCCATTTTCCTCTCCCATGATTGCATTTAACTAAGAACGCCTATCACCAAAAATGGGTTTCTCAGCTTCTCTCTACTTTCAAGAGACATGCTTTTTCTCTGCCCCCCCCCCCCCCCCCCCCCCCCCCCCCCCCCCCCTCTTCCAATCTTCAAACTACTAATTGTTTCTCAAAACCCTCTCCTTTCCTGCTTGTCTATTGGATGGAACTCTCATCTTTCCTGCTCTGTTCTCTTCTTTTTCAATCTGTCCCTCATATTTCTTTCCATTTTTTAATTTCTTTGCTTTTTTTTCCTTTCCCTTTGTTTCTTTGAATTTTAGAAAGTTCAAAAATAAGATAACTTGTAATTGTTATGCAACACCTGAGCATAGAACGTGAAATGTACATGTCGTTCTTACGCTACAGCGGCTACACCTGACTGATATTTTAATCTACAATTAACCCATTTCTATCCATTGGACTTCTCTGTTCAAGGTTGGTGTGATCCCAGACCATCCTCTACCAACATCATTTCCATTAGATGAAGACGAGCTCTGCAGCTGCCTCAAGGATCCTGCTTCATCCTGCAACCTCAGGGGTGTCAAGCTATTTTCGAGATGACTAGTGGGTGGTGTCAGAGGTGTAAATGACATTGTTAACATGCAGAGTTTTGATTGATGCAATTGTGATTTTGCATTCTCATTTATATGGTGTATGTACTTGGGGTTGGAAGGTTTGGATCAGGGAATTTCTCCGGAGCATCGACGGTTGAGGAGGATTCTTTTGTTTGTATTAGATTATTTATTCATGGTAATGGAATAACCTAAAAAAAGGTTGCTTCGTTTTCTGCATTTCTTTAGACTATGTTACTGGCGATGTGATGTTACTAAGAGCTTATGGTTCATGACGATGAAATGAAAGAACTTACCAAGCACTCAATACACTTAGTAGAGTATTCCAGAATTTTCCATGTAGGAAAATGTGAAGAAAGATGTTTTTATTTTTTGCTTGTTTGTTTCCTAAAATCAGACAAAGCTTTGAGAGACTGCAAGGAGGATTCTACGTTTTCTATGAAATATTGGACACAGGATCTCATGAGCGATGGATTATAGAATGACCTATAGGTTTGCAGTATAAACTGGCAAATGCGCCCGGCATTTATTTTAATTCTGACAAGTGGGACGCATGCTTCAGTGAGCCAAATCGCTGTATGCTTTGCACAATAAGCAGGGGTTTAGTTCTGGCAAGTGCAGTCCAAACTGTTGTCCTATGCCCAAAAAATCTACTGGCTAGGGTAACTTCAACCATTTGATGGTGACATTAGAAGAAGATGGCTAAGAGATATACAGCAACAATCCACATTCAAGTGGAGGGGGGAAAAGTGTCCAATGACGGGAACAGATCGCTCTGAATCAATTGAAGATTGGCCCACTTATTACAATTGAAACCCGCACAGATTCTGTATTTTATAAAGAATAATTCCTCATTTGTCAAGATAAGCAGTTTTCATTTCACTTTTCAGGCCAATACTTGTTTAATTCTTTATTTGGGATAATCATGTAGTCGAGTCCCAAAGGCAATGGTTTACTCTCTTTCTGGGCTTGCCTAAGACCTGAGCTTCGGGCTCATGGCCAATTGCCGATCAGGCAAATGGGCCTGAGCTTCAGAGCTGGCTAGGGGTTAAAGCGAGCTAGCCTGGCTCAGACTCTCTGCTGAGGCTAAAGGCAATGGGCCAGGCTAAGGCATGGCCCTTGAGGCTTGATGACTATTTTGGTTGGGCCTACATACCATCACGCATATTGGCCCAACTGGACAGTCCAAGCTGCCATCAGATCTTGGGTTAGATGTCTCATGGGTTAGCAGCAGGTGGACTGCGTTGCATCTGGGCAATGATATCATAATAAAAGGTAACGAAATGAAGTTGTATATCAATAACCACCATAAAAAATTACTGATGCTATAATCCAATCCATGGAATCAAAGCTATAGCTATTTTCCGCCACATCTGTCAACATTTCATATGGAATACCAGAGGCGAGTACTATCAAAAATAGGTTCTTGCCGTTGCTGATCCACAGTGACAACAATGTCAGGTAAATCCACCATGCATTGTATCCCACTCAGATACATCCACAAAGTGAGGCTGCAGTCGCTTCGGCATAATTACATCTTCTCCTGATAAATGGAAGAGTCCATCTTTGTTTATTCTCTCGTGTATAGAAGTTCCAACTTTGGGAGTATAGACATCTTTCATTCTTCTCTCATGTATAGAAGTTTCAACTTCAGAAGTATAGACAGCCCGGCACACTGAACTTGAAGATCGCAGAAGCACAAGGTGTGCAAATCGACTTCAGGCTGCGCACTAGCAAGACCAAGAAAATGTCTATAAGAACTTAGTCCATGATCCCAAGAATGGGAAAACAGCAATCAACAGCCTTAGAAGCAAGGGTACGTCTGAATTTTTCCCTCTCCTAGTCAGCTTTCCCTTCTTCTCTGGCTGGGGCCCGGGTGGCCTGCTTGTTGTTCTAGCAGGCTGCCTTCTTGACCCCTTATCAGACTCCCCACGCCCGTCCAGCTCATCCCATCCACCAAAACTGGGCTGGCGTTGGCTGCTGCCCTTCTCGACCACACCATCATCCGTTGCCACCCAAGACTGATACCCCCATGCCTGACCATTGGTGCTGCTTTCTCTGTCATCTCTCCTCTTAGCATTGCTAGCAGCACTGGCAAATGGCTTGTTCCTGGTCTTGGACTTCCGTTTTGGGCCATCTTGCCTCTTCCCCCACACCTTGTCAATGGCCAGTGAAAGTGCTGATTGTCCAAGAGGAAGTGCTAGGGCCATGAGGAAAGCTTTGGGGCCTGTTGCGAGAAGTGTTGATATGATGATTGCCGGAAGCAACCAACCAAAGGATCTAAATACCTGCACTAACCGCAACACATGGAATCAGGAAATCGTTGTATTGAACAGAATAACTCATCACAATAACCCAAACCAATCAAAGACGGATGAGGGAATTATGTAAATTTTGGTAAAATATATATGCCAGGTAAATAGTTATCCAGGTTTTTAAAGCTCCAGTAAGACTCAAGACTCTTAATCCACTTGAAATTCAGTCAAGTACTCATTTGAGTTTTTCAACTTTAACAAGCTTTTCACCTGATTTTTTTAGTACTCGATCAAGTTTTTCAAGTGCCAGTGAAGTGACCCCTTTATGGTAGAAGCAAGTTTAAAGATTCCGAAGTTTGGTTGACTAGGCTTATTTGGAGGACTGGGCTGTGTATAACATCCTAAACTATGTGAGACTAATCACTGGACTAGAAAAATAAGCCTAATAAACCAATGGACATTAACAAAACATTTTTAATGCATTCACGAGTTGAACCTTTATTTTTATTTTTCTTTTCTTTTTTTAAAGAAAAACCTTACTTCTTTTCTCTAGCAGGTTATGTTTCAGTTGATGGAACAACGACCTTCCTTTTCATTTAATATACAAATGAATGTCTTTTTTTCTTTTTCTTTTTGAAACGATGTATGTACAAATGAATGTCGCCACATAGCATGAAGTGTTTGATGACAAATTGGGGTTTTGAGTTGCTTATTACTTTATTTGAATTAGGGAACAAACGTTTATAAGAGCTCACACTATACCATTCCGAAAACAAAAAACAGTCCCAGTGGAAGTATGAAAGAAGTCCATTGGTATGTTGGGACAGTAGTGGTGCAATGCTTGCTAGTTTTTCAGGCCCCATTGGTTCAAGGGACTCAAACTTCACAGAGGCAGTGGCTCTATTACAGATGACTATGCTTGTGGCACATGTTAACTTCTGCAGCCATCATTGAAGGCGATTCAAAAGAGCGATTGCCTGGGTGTAGGATGGTAGCTTCCTGTGGCGGCTTGTGGATTTGATTGAGGAGGTTCTCAGCTTGAGATCCTCCAATCAGATTGCTTGCCCCTATGAGCACTAACAGTGAAGTGGACCTGTTGGCCAAATCCATGGCACTTGCGCCTTGCTTCCAACTTGAGGATCTTGGCTTATAGTTGTTGGAAGTGTGAAGTGAAGCTGCAATAGATTTGGGTGAGGAAGCGGATAAGCACTTGTTTCAGTTTTCCAGTATAAACAGGTAGGAAGCAAAAGCCTAATAGGCCAGATCGGCCCATCATGGCCGACGTTCCCTTAACCATCATAGCAGATAACTCCAATGCATGACTGGTCTCACTTGCAAGTTGTTGATCGACTTCTCAAACAAAATGACCGCCACTACTACCTGTTTCAATGTGTATCACACAGCCTCTTATCTACTCCTTGAGCAATCAAACAACATTCACTCATAAACAACCTCTTCCATAAACAATCTCTTTGGTAGTCTTTAGCAATAATTTCCCGGTATGAGGAGTCTTATGTGTCATTAAGTAGTTATTAGTTTTCCATTTTGGGAGATTTGTGTCTTGCGGGATCTTTAATAGGATATTTTAATGTCTTGGACATCTTTCATATAAAAAAAATTAAATAAGAAACAGAAACGCATATGAAATTAAAAAGTATGGGAGACATTGAGGTCCATGCATGTGGTATTTTGGGATTCTAGGGTTTTCATATGCGTGTGTGAAGACACTAGTGGAGAGAAGTGTTTCCATTTATCATAGGCCTCACCAGTGGACAGTATTTTTTGGAGAAGTATCTTTTTGCATTGGTTATGGACAAGTTGAATAGGCATTTACAAGAAGAGGTCCCATGGTCTATGTTGTTTGCAAATAATATGGTTTTGATGGATAAGATAGAGAAGGGGCAAATGCAAAGCTATAACTATGAAGGGTGCTTTAGAATCTATAGGTTTTAAAATTAGCCGGACAAAAACAGAGTACATGGAGTGAAATTTTAGTAACAATGGGAGTGAAAGCGACGAACTAGTTAAGATCGGCAGCCAAGAAGTACCCCTAAATGACCACTTTTGATACTATGGGTTGATAATTCATGAGAATGATTTGAGAAGGAAATTTCTCTTAAAATTAGAGCTGGGTGGATGAAGTGGAGCTGTGCTTCTGGAATTCCATGTGATTAGAGCTGGGTGGATGAAGTGGAGCTGTGCTTCTGGAATTCCATGTGATATAGCCTCATAACAATCATACTACCAGGGAGTTTTGATAGGATGGGTATAAGGCCAGTGCTTTATGGGACAGAATGTGGGGCAATCAAGGAACAACATGGTCATAAAATGAGTAAGCCGAAATGAGCATGATGAGCTGCAAGATGGGTAGAATTGGAAATGGATGCATTGTAGGGTAACTTAGGAGTAGTCTCACTGGGTAATAAGATGATGGAAAGTAGCCTTAGATGGTTTGTCCATGTGTACTGGAGACCACAAACCACACGGGTTAGGAGTGAGTTGGTTCATGTTGATGGCTATAAAAGGGTGAAGAGAAGACCGAGAGAGCGTCGGTGGAGGTAGTAAGAAAAGATTTGATGACCTGTGTTTTAATTGAGAATATGGCCCTTGATAGAGTGGACATGGAACAAGATTCATGTAGCAGACCCTAATTAGTTGACATAAGGCTTAGACAATGATTGTAATGATATGACTTTTAACCCAAGTTACATGATACAATTGTGGACACTACACAAAATTGGGGAAAATTCATGACACCTCCAACCAATAAACAATGTTTCTCCATACATTCCCCAATCTTGATATTGAATTCAAACTCAATCAATCCTTTTCAATCGGCTGCTGTGATTTGATACTTATCACTTTGCACTGACCACATCATCGTCTCTCAGTAAAAATCTTAAACTTCAGCACTTTAATCAGTTAACAATGTCTCTCAAATGCAATCAACACCCTTTGTTAGAAGGACAAACAGGTTGCTGACTTCAAACATGCATTTGCTGAGAAAAAAAGTTGGAAAAGCTTCCATCAACCACACAGTGACATATCCCAAGCCAGAAACATTCTTACGTATCTTTAGATGGAAAATCTATGAGGAATCTCAGTCACAATGATGAGAACTACGAATACTGCGATATGCACTACTGCTTCCATGAAAAAACCTAATAAATTGCCGCTTCCGTTTCCTGAAAACTCATCCTAGAAAGCAGGGAAAAACTGAAAACATGCACATCTAACCAATATCTTATCACCTCAATATACATTCTTTAGAAAAGCATAATTCAGAATTCTCTCAATTTCAATGAGCTTCCATAAAAAAAAAAAAAAATCAGACAAAAGAAAATACCTTGAAAATCCAGATGCTGTCCCACGGCTGTTCATCGAAAAGCTCAGAATCTTCATCGAATTCCGAGGAATCATCCTCGGACCACCACTTCCGTTTCTGTCTACGTCCACCTTCATCGTTGTCAAATGATTCATCACGGAATCTGAATCTTCCTGCTCGGACGCTCTCAGCATTTGAGTCCCAGAACGGGCCGGTGCGTTTGCTGGAGGAGCACTGAATTCGGTGGTTCCGCAGGAGGTTAGGGTTTTGGAACGGAGGAGCAGGTCTGTTCTTCCATGGCGGTGGTGATGTGGAAGGGATGGCGAGGGAGAAAGGGACAGAAGAGATGAGGAGATGGTGTCCAAGGTCGAGGACCATCCAAGCTCCTCCTCCGTTGGACGGAATCATAGCATTTCTACGGCTCTGGCTCTGCCGAGAGGGATGCGGGAAGAACAGATCGAGAAAAGCCGCTTTTACGCGGGGCGCTGGTTAGCGGCCACGTGGAATGTCTGTAGGAGAGAGAAGATGGATATGGCCATAGGGGAAATTGGATTGCGTCCTGAGTTACTCAGTACGCGCTCATCTTACTGAGTAAACTCAGTTGGGCCCACTGTAAATGTATGTAGTTTATCTATACTGTTCATCCGATTTTTTAGATCATTTAAGGGGTTGAAACCAAAATTGAAGCATATACAAAACTCAGGTCGACCATACCACAGGAAACAGTGGGTATAATGATTTCCACCGTTGAAACCTTTTTAGGACCTGCAGTGATGTTTATTTGTCATCCAACCTGTTCACAAGATCACACAGACATTGATGAAGGGGAAAAACAAATATCAGCTTGATCCAAAATTTACTGCAGACCCTAAGAATTTTTCAACAGAACAGGTTTAATTCATATGGTTTCCTGTGGCGTGGTCCAATTAATTTTTTATATGCCTCATTTTTTTGTGTCAAGACATAAGAATACCTGTTAAAATGGATGAACTGAGGGGATGAAATACATAAATCACCGTGGACCCCGCAGAGTTTACTCAGTACCCAATCCGCTTCGTGGATGGGGGCGGTGTGGGTGGATCCCCAACTGTGGGACCACTGTGATGTATGTGCCTCACATCTAAACCGTCCATACATTTTGATTTTAGGGTATGATACAAAAAATGAAGCAGATCAAAGTGGACCATACCAAATGAAACAGTAGTGATTGAATCCCATCATTAAAAACTTCATGGGTTCACTGGAGTTTTTATTTTCCATCCAACCTATTGAAAAGGTTAAAAAGACATAGATGAAGAGACCACACAAATATCAGCTTGATCCAAAACTTTTGTGGCCCACAAGAAGTTTTTAATGGTAATACCATTGTTTTCAAAATGGATGGACGGCGTGGATGTAAGACACACACATCACACATTGCACACCACGGTCAGGGATAGAAGCTGCCCGGACAAGGGTTATTGGATCGTTAGGAGGGATATTTAGTGTACTGTGGATCCCCTGAGCACTATGGATCCCGTTGAATAGTGTGGGAGTCCCAGGTGCAATCCACAGTTCAACGAGTGGCCAGAAGGGCATTTTCGACGTAGATATATGTGAGCTCACGAGAAATGGATCTTAAAATATCAGCCGTTAGGACGCAGATTACTTACTGACACTGCCCGTAGCAAGGTTGCTACTATACTTCGTGGGCGCCACCATGATATATGTGTTTTATCCGCACCTTCCATCTATTATTTTAGATCATTTTAGGGCATGAGAAAAAAATGAGACAAACCACAACTCAATTAGGCCATACGACAAGAAAACAATGGTGGTTGAACGGCATTATTAAAAACTTCCTAATGCCCACTATAATCTTTATTTGCCATCCAACCTGTTGATTAGGTCACAAAGACCTGAATGTAGGGAAAAAATATCAGCTTCATTTAAAACTTTGGTGGCCCCAAAAAGTTTTTAATGATGTCTGTTATTTACTTTGGTGTAGTCTACGTGCTATTTGGATCTGCCTCATTTTTGGGTGCGTATCCTAAATTGAGATCTCAAAAGTAAGGGGAGGCATGGATTAAACACATACATCTCGTTGGGCCCCATAAAGCACCGTCCAGTAGCTAGTAGCCAGTGTCGGTTGGTATCCTCGTTGCACGGGATGCAGATTAGGTGGTGTTGCCACTACCACCCCAAGCAGTGTGTTATGTGTTGGGCGCTGTGGGGCCTATTCTGCATTTTTTTTTTTTTTTTTTTTATTTATTTATTTATATCCACATGGTGTAATTTTAAGACATGATACAAAAATGAAGTATATTGGAAGCTCAAGGGGACCATATTATAGGAAAAAATGGTAATTGAATGGACACCATTAACAACCCATCTGAGGTGGCAAAAGTTTTGGATCAAGCAAATATTTTTATATATCTATGTGACCTTATAAAAAGGTTGGATGGAAAATAATATCAAGGTAAGCCGTAAGCCCTATAAAGTTTTCAATGACGGGTGTCATTGTTGCCACTGTTTCCTGTTGTGTGGTTCACTTCCGCTTCATCTTTAGGTTCATGCCCTGGAATGAGCTAGAAAACAGGAGAGTGGATTTGGTGATGCCCTTGCCTCACCCAAGATAGTGGAGCCCTTACCATGCGGGCCATCTTGATGTGTGTATTATATACTATGCTGTCCATCCATTTTTCCAGATGATTTTAGGGAATTATTTAAAAAATGAAACAGATTCAATTATCAGGTGGACAACACCATAAGAAACAGTGGTGATTGACTGACCTACCGTTAAAAACTTCATAGGACACACTAAACGTTTCTGTAGTGTTTATTTACCATCCAATCTGTTGATAAGGTCACATAAGCCTGGATGAAGGGAATAAATATCAGCTTGATTGAAATGTTTGTGGCCCATTAATGGTCAATCAACACTGTTTCCTATGCTATGGTCCACCTGATAATTGGATATGTTTCATTCTTCGGATAATATCATAAAATGATATGAAAAAAATGGATGGAAAAAGTGGATAAATAATACATGCATCAAGGTGGGCCCCCACAGTAACCCTATGAAAACAGATGGGCAGATCAAAAAACATACATTGGATCCTTACCGCGACTAACACATCACCCACCTCCGCCGTGGGTGGTGTTTGCAACACCACCTAATCCTCGTCCGTATGGCTGTTCAATGAGCCAGGCTGGACCAAGAGCTTTTGGGCTAGACAGGTGCTTGGACCGTGCTTGGTCTTAAATATAAAAGCTCTAAGCTTGGACTACCCAGACCAGCTGTGCCACATCTGATGCATACATGCAAACATACATACATGTATGCATGTATTAGGTGAACCCCACCAAACCATTCCAAGAGCAGGAATGCATGAGATAGAGGCACAAAGCCTACTGCAGGTCCGAACCTTTGAAATGAGATTTTGGCCAATTCAGTTATGCAAGTACTAATATCCAGCAGATGCATGATTTAGTGATTTACTTGAATTGGAATTACAAGTTTTCATTTATCTTTTACTGAAGTAATTACAGGATTATTTTTTTAGTTACACATGCACTCATACCCACGTACTCACATCACAGTGGGATTTCACCACACTGGGTACCATATTTGGGCCACTATTTGGATTTTCTTTTAGATACTGGTTGGGTTTGGGCAAGTTTAGAGGATTTTGGGCTAAAATTGGGCAGCATGAAGGTTGGCCCGGCTCATTGACAGCCCCACTTGCACATGCAGGAGATGTGTGATTCATCGATCCAAATGGTTGAGTTGCTAGGACTTGATGTCTGCTGGGTCGTCTGAGATATCTAGGTCATCTTTTCCTCTCTCTTTTGGTTTAGGATAATTTAAAATATTGACCGCTATGATCATTCAAAGCTTGTGTGGTATGCCGACATCAAACGTTGGAATCACCGAAGCAAGAGCCCCCACCTCACTTGCAAGGATATAGGTAGGCGATGAGATGATATATAAGGATATAGGTAGGCAATGAGATGATATATAAAGCTGAAGAACCGGAATATAATAGAGCTATATAATTATTGTTATACTAACATTGGCCAGGTGATTGCCGTCTAATGGGACCACCTGTCGATCTTGGGTGATCTTAGGGCTTGTTGGGCACCATGGATTTGAGAGGAAGTGATGACAAGTAGAATCCAGGTATGAATTCTCATCAATTCCAAATTTTCTGCTTGGCAGCCTGAATTTGGAGACAAGAGGGAATGGATGGTATGGATTTTAATCCTACCGTATGCCCACATATATTTTGGATTTTGATCCCACCATCCATCCATTTTTAAATCCATGCCGTCCATCCATTTTTACAGATCATTTAATGGCAGGACCAAAAAATAAAGCCAATCCACATTTCAGGTGGACCATAAAATAGGAAAAAGTGGAGAGTGACCTTTATGACACACACAAGTTTTGGATCAAATTGATATTTGTGTGGTCCCTTCATCTAGGTATTTGTGACCTTATCAACAAGTTGGATAGTAAATAAACATTCATGTGGCCTTAAGAATTTTTTAATGGTGGGTATTTAATCACTACTGTTTCTTGTAGTGTGTTCCACCCGGGATCTACATCTTCTTCATTTTTTGGATCATGCCCTAAATTAAGCTTTCAAAACAGATGGACGGCATGGATGTGAGAAATATACATCACGTTGGGTCTCATCAAACTCCACCATTTTTAGAAGAATTGGAAAGGAGATGAGAAATGCATCTTTTTCTTTCTCATGGATTCCTATGAAATCCACTTCTCATCAAATTCTCTTCACAAAATAGAGAAAACAAGTGATTTTTCATCACTTCTCATCGAATCCATGGTACCAAACGGTCCATTAGCCATTTAAAAAGCAACCTCTAAATAGAAATGGGAAAGAAAAAACAATAAATGGTCAACATTAATTGCTAAAAAGTAAAGGTGAGCCATGGCTATGGTATTTTGCTTAGTATGATTTAGCAACATCCACTTATGATGATGGGCACTAATTGGACAGTTAAGATTGATGGATAACCCGGCCACACGTGAATGTTAACAGATGGCTTTGTAGTGTTCTAATTCTTCTCCCTCTGGCCTATTTGATTGGAGAGCAAATTTCACCCAGCGAGTTTGGGAGAAATCTGCTCGAATTTCGGGCGTCCGACTAGACTTGGTCGTGGCCCGGTCTACTGACCGTCGGGCACCCGACCACCTCCTGGTGTGATTCGCTCCACACCTCAACAACACTCGCACCACAATGGGATTTCACCATAATGAGTACTGTATTTGGGCCACTATTTGGATTTTCTTTTAGATATTGGTTGGGTTTGGGCAAGTTGGAGGATTTTGGGCTAAAATTGGGTAGCATGAAGGTTGGCCCGGCTCATTGACAGCCCCACTTGCACATGCAGGAGATGTGTGATTTGTCAATCCAAATGGTTGAGTTGCTATGACTCGATGTTTGTTAGATTGTTTGAGATCTCCTTGATGAGATATCTAGGTCATCTTTTCCTCTCTTTTTTTAGTTTAGGATAATTTAAAATATTGACGGCTATGATCATTCAGAGCTTATGTGGTATGCCGACATCAACCGTTGAAATTGCCGAAGCAAGAGCCCCCACCTCACTTGCAAGGATATAGGTAGGTGATAAGATGATATATACCGTAAAGCTGAAGATCCGGAATATAATAGAGCTATATAATTATTGTTATACTAACGTTGGCCAGGTTATCTTTCAATTAGGATTGTCGTCTAGTGGGACCACTTGTGGATCTTAGGTGATCTTAGGGCTTGTTTGGCCCCATGGATTTGAGAGGAAATGATGACAAGTAGAATCCACATATAAATTTTCATCAATTCCAATTCCTATCAATTCCAGATTTTCTGTTTGGCAGCCTGAATTTGGAGACAAGAGGGAATGGACGGTATGGATTTTAATCCTACCGTATGCCCACCTATATTTTGAATTTTGATCCCACCATCCATCCATTTTTAAATCCATGCCGTCCATCCATTTTTACAGATCATTTAATGGCAGGATCCAAACAATAAAGCAAATCCACATTTCCGGTGGACCATAAAATAGGAAAAAGTGGAGAGTGACCTTTATGATGCACAAAAGTTTTGGATCAAATTGATATTTGTGTGGTCCCCTCATCCAAGTATTTGTGACCTTATTAACAAGTTGGATGGTAAATAAACATTCATGTGGCCTTAAGAATTTTTTAATGGTGGGTATTTAATCACCATTGTTTCTTGTAATGTGCTCCACCTGGGATCTGCATCTTCTTCATTTTTTAGACCGTGTCCTAAATTGTGCTTTCAAAACAGATGTATGACATAGATGTGAGAAATATACACCACGTTGGGTCTCACCAAATCCCACCTTTTTTAGAGGAATCGAAAAAGAGATGAGAAATGCATCTTTTTCTTTCTCATGGATTCCTATGAAATTCACTTCTCATCAAATTCTCTTCACCAAATAGAGAAAGCAAGTGATTTCTCATCACTTCTCATCCAATCCGTGGTGCCAAACGGGCTATTAGCCATCTTTCAATAAGGATTGTCATCTAGTGGGACCACTTCGGATCTTGGATGATCTTAGGGCTTGTTTGGCACCATGGATTTGAGAGGAAGTGATGACAAGTAGAATCTAGGTATGAATTCTCATCAATTCCAGTTCTTATCAATTCCAGATTTTCTATTTGGCAGCGTGAATTTGGAGACAAGATGGAATAGACTGTATGGATTTTAATCATACCATATGCCCACCTATATTTTCGATTTTGATCCCACCATCCATCCATTTTTAAATCCATTTCATCCATCCATTTTTACAGATCATTTAATGGCAAGATCCAAAAAAATAAAGCAAATTCACATCTCAGGTGGACCATAAAATAGGAAAAAGTGGAGAGTAACCTTTATGACGTACAAAAGTTTTGGCTCAAACTGATATTTGTGTGGTCCCTTCGTCCAAGTATTTGTGACCTTATCAATAAGTTGGATGGTAAATAAACATTCATGTGGCCCTAAGAATTTTTTTAATGGTAGGTATTTAATCACCTCTGTTTCCTATGTGTGTTCCACCTGGGATTTGCATCTTCTTCATTTTTTGGATCATGCTCTAAATTGTGCTTTCAAAACGGATGGACGGCATGGATGTGAGAAATATACATCACATTGGGTCTCACCAAATCCCACCTTTTTTAGAGGAATCATCATTTTTTTTTTTTCCTTTCTGATGGATTCCTATGAAATCCACTTCTCATCCAATTCTCTTCACCAAATAGAGAAAGTAAGTGATTTCTCATCACTTCTCATCGAATCCACGATACCAAACGGGCCATTAGCCATTTAAAAAGCAACCTCTAAATTGAAGTGGGAAATAAAAAGCAATAAATGGCGGACATTAATTGCTGAAAAGTAAAGGTGAGCCATGGCTATGGTGTTATGCTTAGTATGATTTAGCAACATCCACTTATGATGATGGGCACTAATTGAACAGTTAAGATTGATGGATAACCTGGGCACATGTGAATGTTAACCGATGGCTTTGTAGTGTTCTAATTCTTCCCCCTCTGGCCTGATTGATTGGAGAGCAGATTAGGTGAGACCCCACTCTCACCCTTACTATGGGGTTAGCGTGGAGCCCACCTTAATTTATGTATTATGTATCCACTCTGTCCATTTGTTTTTCCAAATCATTTTATGGCATTATATGAAAAATGAAACAGATCCAATTATTGAATGGATCATACCATAGAAAACAGTGTTGATTGACCATTAATGGGCCACAAAATTTTTGGATCAAGATGATATTGGTTTTTTCCCTTCATATGGGCTTATGTGACCTAATCAACAGATTAGATGGTAAATTAACACTACGGAAACATTAGGGTGCGCCCTATGAAGTTTTTAATGATAAGACCGTCAATCACCACTGTTTTCCATGGTATGGTCCACCTGATAATTGGATCTGCTTCATTTTTGGGATAATGCCCTAAAATGATCTGGAAAATAGATGGACAGCATGGATACATAATACTTACATTAAGGTGGGCCCCATGATAACCTAAAGGTAAGGGTCTCACCTAATCCGCCATCTAAATGGTGGTAATATACAGTAAGAGCATAATGATGAATTTTGTCATATGTTTGGAAGAGATGGAATTTCACCTTGAAAATAATGCACATTCCAACTACTTTTTAAAGCAAAATTCTATAAACCCCGCCATGATTTATATGTTACATTCACACCGTTCATTCATCTTTTCAAATTATTTTAGAGCATGAGCCCAAAAATGAGGGAAATCCAAAGATCATGTGAACCGCGCCACAAAAAAAAAGAGGGTTCATAGTGGACATAACTATTCTCATTGTGGGGCACTTGAGCTTTGGATCTGCATCATTTTTGAGCTCATTCCCTGAAATGATTGACAAAATAAATGGATGGCGTTGATGAAACTCATAGATCATGGTAGAGCCCACAAAGTTTTGCCACATAGGGCTATACCTAATGCAACGCTTGTTCAAATGTCTTCTATTCATAAAAAATATAAAGGTAAATAATTATTACTTATTTATAGTTGAGTATATGTAATTACAACCAATAAAACAAGAAGTATCATCTCTTTGTGTGCAGTACAGTGGGTCTCAGTTTTTTAAGTTGTGCGGTCCAGATTGTTCATCGAAATTACCTCACAATGAATGGTGTACCATGAAAATCTACCAAGGTGGATAATACCAATCATCTTACCAAAGTGGATACTACCATGAAAATCTACCAAAGTGGATAATACCAATCATGAACTTTTTTTTTTGGAAGGTAGTAGAATTTTATTACCAACCAAGAGCAAGCCAATACCCAATTACAATCATCAAGGGCCAAAGGCCAAATGGAAAACAACTAGCATGCAATAGAGTTTAGCTAGTTGTTGAAGAGATGGAAAATCTCATGGGTATTAAAAAATTAAAGGTTCTAATAATAGGGTTGGAAAATGCATGCAACTTCGTCGGTTTCTTCTCTTTAGTAGGCTGTTAGTGGGACGAGCTGACCGATTGGGCTTTCAGGCCTGGCCCACCAGGGGCTGGATTTGGGTTGGAGTATTAAGTCGGAGGGCCAAGCTTAGGCTTAAAATTCAAGCTCGTTTTCCTAGCCTCCAGTTAGGCTAGGATTGAAGTGGGTAAAATAACCCGTCATCCTGGCCTAAATTCGGCCCAGCCCATAAGGATTTGGGAGGGTAATTTTGTGATATACAAAAATGAAACCCATCTTTCCTCTCTCCACAGCCCCACCTCCATCTTTCTATTTCTATGATCCAACAGCCCATAACTCTCTCTCTCTCTCTCTCTCTGATTAAGGTTCAGACTCAGGCTTGGGCCCAGCAAAAACATATCTAGCTGGACTCAATCTTGACTAGTTTAGCTTATCAAAGGCTCAAGCCAGGCTTGGTCCTACTTTGAACAATGCAAACTAGGCTTAGATGGAGCTCAGCCTGGCCCTAACCCAACCCGTTGACAAAATCTACTTCTAGACATGCATAATTTAACATGAATGTAAAATCATATTTTGAAGATGATCCAGGACAATCAGCACAACCATTCTACTCACAATAAACAATCGGCATGCTAGAAGTTTTTAATCTTTGCGTTAAAGCTTTCTAGGATATAAATTTTGTAGGGCTTGTACACTTGTAACCTATTGCCATCTAACTTTACATATATAAATTGGTATTTTTAGGACAATTTTTGTGGAATACTTCAACAATAAATAACACTGCAATATACTTGCCTAACCCATTGCCTAGCCACACATCGCGACTTTCATGTCTGTACAACCATGTTATCTTGCAGTACTACTAGGCATATATGCTTTTGCGCATGCCTCCCACAACATCGCAAAATCATGACCGATCAATTCAAAACAAAGTAAATATGCTTTCTCCCCACCAAAGTGCCAGCTGTAGAGGAAATCCATATGTTGGGCCTCACCATGCAGATCACCCTTCATGGAAATTGGATGGTCATTTGATCAGGTGCACCACACATACACACACACACACACACACACATAGGGAAATGGTACTATGAGGTCCTATGAGGTCAAGCTGTGTGGGCCCCATGGTGATGTGGATCGGACGTCTACCCCATTAGTCAGATGCATCATTCCATGGTGGGTCACAGGCTTAAAAACCAAGTCAATCCATGACTTAGGTAGGTCACACCACATAAAACAGTTGAGAGGAGTTACCCGCCCATTAAAACATTCATGATCATTTATTGGCCTCACCAAGATCTGTTTCACAAATCCAGCCCATCGATTGTGTATATCTCACTTGGATGAGGGGTCAAACCAAGTTTCAGCCACATCCAAAGCTCAGGTGGGCCCCACCAAGTGATTTTAGATGTTTTAGCATGTCTTTATATGATTTTAGATGTTATGACCCACCTGAGTTCCGTATGTGGCTGCTTTTTTGCATATCCCATAACTTAAAAGGTGACCCATCAAATGCATAGTGTTGATGTTCGATCCACATCATAGTGGGGCCCACATAGCTGGACCTCACTTCCCATGAGGTTGACCTCATAGTACCATTTTCCACCTATATAGACACTAGAGGTGGGCAACGATCCGGGCCGAGCCAAGTTAGCCCTAGTTTGGTTTGGTTTGTTTTTTTACCACTGCAGTTTGTGGATCGGTTTGGTTTGGGTTTCGGGCCGACCCACGCGGCCCGAGTTTGGTTTGCTCCAGAAAAATCTGATTCGAGCCGGGATCGGTTTGGTCAAAAATTTCAAATCGGGCCGAGCCGAGTTCAAACAGACAGCGGCTCTTTTTTTCCTTGTTTATTTAATTAGAAAAGAATTTAAAATGTTAGAAAAAAAAGTTCAACCGTATCTTACTATATGATGTTTAATATCTTCCAAAGGAGTGCAACTTCAAAATAGACATGTAAGAGTATTTTACAAACAAAAGTACACAAGCATAATTTTGCAAGTGCAAGGAAACAGTGTGCATTCATGTATTATATATCATTCATGTCATCATATATATGTATTATCCATGTTGTCCATCTGTTTTGCATATCATTTTAGGACATGATCCTAAAATGGAATCATATCCAAAGCTCAAGTGGATCACACCATAGAAACAGTGTGCTTATAATATATGAGCCGAATCAAACCAAGCTAAATCAAATCGAGCTTCGAGCCAAGTCGAGCCGGTCCTACCCTAGTTTGAGCTTGGTTTGTTTTTTCAAACGAGCTTGACTCGGAGGCTTGGTTTGGTTTGAACTTCCATTCGAACCAATCCAAGCCGAGCTTTTTCGATCCAATCCGAGCTGAGCTTTTGAGCTGGCTTGGTTTGTGCCCACCTCTAATAGACACACAGAGCTTATGCAACTAGTTGTACATCTAACTAGGTGTGGGGGGCCACTAATATGTTTGTATGATCTACCTGGCAAGGAAGTCCCACCATAAAAATAAAGTGTGCCAAAAATCAAGATGATACAACCATGAAAATGTTATGCTCAATATGAATGTGGAGTTTTTAGGTGTTGTTTCATGATTTTATAGGGTGTAACCCACCTAATAGTTAGATCAACCTGATTTTGGGGTCATCTCATTTTCATGATGGATGATCTTAATGGATGGGCAAGATGTCATACAAACACCATGGTAGGCCGCACATGCCAACTAGTTGGACGTGCAACTAGTTGCGTGTGAGCGTTACACACACAATTTGCTGTCCATTGAAGGTGAAAATGTGGATCACCTGATGAGCAGACTGGCCAGCGTTTTTGTGCCATTGATCTTCACGGTGGGCCCTACTGGTTTCATCGTGCTGATTTCCTGGACAGTTAGTGCATTAGCTTAATCATTTTGGTCGTCGAGAAATTATGGTACTCCCGACTATACTTCATTATTTTACAATTCGGGCATTTTAGGACAGAAGCCCAGACACAGCCGCGAATTTGCTAAAAACCATCTAACCATATTTGGAGGTGCCGACATGAGCCTTTCTTGATTGATACAGATTGTCTATTTTCTGACCTCAGCTAATCTTCATGTCCACGTCACTAATGGCGTCAGCTCACAAAACAAGCCGACTTTCTTTCCCGCGTATGGATTCGGCCACACAACATTACTGTCACCGTGTATAATCTCTCCGCCTCACCATGATTTATCGGTTAGATCCGGCCATCAATTCTTTTCAGATTATACTAAAGCATAAGATAAAAAAATGAGGCACATCTAAAGCTTAAGTGGACCACACAACAATAAGCATGGGATTGAACGAGTAATGTTGAAACCTTCCTGCGTCCACTGGGGTTTATTTGCCATATAACCTCTTCATAAGATCACTCAGGCGTTTATGAAGGGAAAACACAAGCATCATCTTGATCAGAGTAGTATGTGGCCTCAAGAAGTTTTCAATGGTAGGTGATCAATTCTCACTCGTCGTGTGGTCCACTTGAGACTTGGATTTGACTCCCTATCTACCTTGTGACTAAAAGGTATAAACCAAAGTTCACGAACCAAGGTGGATGGACAGTGTGTATCTAATAAATACATCATGATGGCTCTATGGAAGTTCCACATTTCAACCGTGATGATTTTCTTCTCTCCAAGAGAGCAGCAGAATATCTTGACATGGGAAATTTATGCAAGCCATGATGATTTATTTCCAAATCCACACTGTTCATTTTTTTTTTTTCATATCTTTATAGGTTATAAACCTAAAAATAAGGTAGATCCAAAGCTCGAGTGGAACACACCATACGAGATAGTGGAATTGATGCTAGCATTGAAAACTTCTTAGGGGCACAGACGGCTCTGATCAAGCAAATATTTGTGTTGTACCTTCGTCCACGTATGGGTGGCCTTATGTACAGGTTAGATGTAAGATAAGCTTCACGCTTGGCCTTAGGAAGGTTTTAACTACAGTTTGTGTAATCTCCGTTGCTTTCTTTGGTGTGGTCCACTTGAGCTTTGGATATACCTCATTTTTTAAATCATGCTCTCAACTAATTTGAAAAAATTGATTGCTGGTGTGGTTGTAACACAACGGCGATGGTGAGGGGCAGTGAAGTTTCACACGTCAAAAATTGTGCGATGTAGCACGCAATGGGATTTCGAAAATGACGTTGGCGAATGAGAAGCGCTGGAATTTCCTGTCTTTCAACATTCGCACGAGTCAGATGTTATACACGTGACGCATAGGTGGAAAAGACATGCCACGCATATCGCTCCATGTTCTCACAAGAAATAGACTGAGAATATTCAGCAGGACCACTTGGAAAACGGAGTCGGATTGCGTCCTTCCTCAGTATGGACGCAAAGCCGTGGAGGGGCCCACTATGATGTATCTGTTTATCCACTCTGTACATTCCATTTCTAATATCAGGCCTACCACATGAGACCAAGAATGAGGCAGGTCCAACGGCCAGATCAGTCACACTAAAAATGACTCTTGCATTTAATGCAACTTGCATTTTATGCGTGTGCATTTAATGTAACCCGAGCTTAGTATTTGGTGTGTTAGATCTGACCGTTGGACCTGCCTCATTCTTCATCTCATGTGGTCAGCCTGATCTTAGAAACGGAATGGACGAAGTAGATAAACAGATACAACACAGTGGGCCCTCCACAGCTCGGTATGGATGCTTTGGGTCCCTATTGAGGAAGGACGCAATCGGACTCCTTGGAAAACCTTCACTGTACACGTGGTCCACCATCCGTGATCGGAATCATTCATCCCGTGGGCCCATCATGAACGGTCCATGGTACAGGAGACCCACTGGTTGGATGATGATCGATCGGTGTCCCAACATGGCCTGATAAAAAAAAAAGGCTTGGACTGACAATCTAAAAGCAGCTAACTATTAATATTTTTCCCGATGGGAACTCTTTTAGCTGAATGAGGCAATAGCATGGTCAATGCAAGTCTTTTGACCGTAGTTCATCAGCGATGGGCCCCACAAATGAATGGTAAAAATCGCAAAGGGTTCCCCGAGGCATGATTGAAACCACAATTTCGTGCGGTCAGGCGAACTAGAACGTGCACTTTTGTCGTATCGAATGGCTGCTTCTTTTTCAGAAATGACCCAATACTCTGAGAGCATTTATATGTTATGGTGCTCCTAGTTGCATGAACATCTGTTAGTCATGCAACCCACATACTCTGTTAGATGGGCAATGCACCCACCCGGTCAGTCACAGGATGCTCCCACATACTGGTAAGGTTAGTGGTTAGTGGGTTTTGAACACGAGACCAGCAGTTAAAACACCCAAGTGCCTACCAGCGGGGCTAGATCTTAGTTTACATACCACTACACCCACATTAGTTTAGGTACGTCTAGATCCTAGTTAATGAATGCGCTTACAACACCGAGGTGCCTACCAGCTGGGCTAGATCTTAGTTTACATACCACTACACCCACATTAGTTTATGTACGTCTAGATCTTAGTTAATAAATGCACTTTGTAAGCGTACTCACCTATTGAAAAATAGGTGTGTGAAATCAAAATCACTCATTTTCTGATGACCGCTGCTTGGATGGCATGCCTAAAAGGAAAGTTGATAAGATCGTCAGGTGGACCATGAGTGCATAAAACAAATGAATGGTTAAAGAAAATTGATGAATGTAACAAATTATTTGTTTGCCTTTGAGCTACCTAGTGATTAGACTGTCCTTACATTCGAGATATGTCATTGACGGAGTGGGGATCACCTGATGGGCAGCTCCATCCTCGCAGACGCATGCTTTGTTTCTCTGTGAGGTGAGTACGTTTATAAGGTGCACTTGAGAAGGTGCAAGCTCAACTTTCCCCATCTTGGTTGCATTCAAGATGAAAAGGCGAGTGCCAGCTTTCATCTTGTGGATGGTCTCATTTATTGGCGACCAGTTTGGTTGAAGCCAGTGTCCTTCCGTCCAATCCATGAGATGTGAGATGATAGGGCAAACAAAATGTTAATCCCTTGATATATATTGTCATCCTCTAACGGCTTTAGCTTTTTGAGCAACCAATTGTCTCACATAGTATTAGAGTAGAATATCAAGTATTGGAATCACTGAGGACAATTGTGTGAGTGAGTCCCCCGTCCCAGTGTGGGCCAAAAGCTTTAGGATTGATTTGGGAATTATTGAGTTTTAGAATTTATATAGGCTCAAACCCATTTGACGCTATAAAAAATTTCTTTGCATGTTCTTGGCTAAGAACTCATATCCACGCTTGATCTAGAATATTGCTAATTATGAATTTTGGTCAAGGTTCTTTCCAATTTATTAGGGAGAATCTAATCCATGGCTTGCTTACTACTTATTGAAATAGAACCTTAAAATTGAAGGACATGTTATTAGAATATTTTAACTAATGTATTTTTTTTTCCCTTTATTGTTTATAAAAATCTCAAAACTTACTTGTTCTTCTAATAGTATGCAATTGACTCTTATCATGTACATGTGCCACATGTGTCACTGTTCATCTTTGAAAACCACAAATATACACCATTTAGGCGGTGTTTCAATTCTTAATTAGTTTGGATAAACTGCATAAGCAACTTATCTTACTTTCTATTTATTCAACTAATGAGTATGTTTGATAACTAATATATTTATCAACTAAAAAGTAAAAAGGCATATTTGATTTCTAACATCATAAGTTAATTATTCCTTAAGTCTATTTGGTCCCCCTCACATCCACCATCCATCATAAGATGACAACCATCGATGTAGACCATTCATTATGTTGGCCCTACCTTTGATGCGGACCGTCCATCATACAGGGCCCACCTTGGATGTGGGCCATTTATCATTATGGGCTGACTTTTAATGTGCATCATTCATTATGTAGGGCCCACATTTAATGTTGGTCATCCATGAAGTGGGGCCCACCATCAATGTTTTTGTCCATCATGTGGGGCCCACCTTCAATATCCATCGCCCATCATGTGGAGCCCACCTTTGATGTGGATTGTCTATTATGTGGGCCCACCTCTAATTTGGGCCGTCCACCATGTAGGGCCTGCCTTGGATGTGGGCCAATCATTATTAGGGGCTGACCTTTGAGGTGGACTGTCTATCATGTGGGGCCACCTCAATATGGGTCATCCATCATGTGGATCCCACCATTATTAATTGCCCATCATGTGGAATCCATATTTTATGTGGACTCTCCATCATGTAGGCCCCACCTTTAAAGTGGGTCTATCATACCATATGGACCATACATATGTTGGCCCACGCTAATATGGGGTCATCCATCATGTGGGACCCACCTTTTTTGTGGACCATCCACTGTGTGAGCCCCAACTTCAATGTGGACAATCCACCATGTGGGCCTCCTTTGATATGAATGGTGAGAGAGAGCTTCCTTTAACATGGGCCATAAGAGTGTGAGAGTAGAAAAGTCATAAATTAAAAAGCTAATAAACATTATTTATTAAGATATGTAGCTTCTAGCGCATAAGTTACTTTTACAATGATGTTTGCCAAACGAACTTAGCGAAAAAAAAGTAACTTAATCACTTAACATAAGTTAAAAGTAACTTATGTGGTGGCATCCAAATGGGCTTTTGATCCTTTGTGCACACAATTTATAGTAGAGATTCGAATCACTCGATGATAATGTCTTGGTTTGATTATCCTTGAATAGAGGCATGATTATCTCGAATACTTGTCCCCTATGCCTCAACTAAGAAGAATTAGTGGTGCATCTTCTCATCCATTGTCTGTTTTCTATGGATATTTGGTGGAGCGTGATTTGTCTAGCGTGTGTTTCTTGGGTAATGCCTTTCTCCCTCGATTAGCTTTTCAGTTCTTGGCACGCTGAAGATGAAGGTGTGCTAGGAAGGCATAAACGGCGGTGCATTGTGCTTGTGGTCTTATGGGTGTTATGGGCGGAAAGGAATAACATAGTTTTTAGAAACACTGCCTTATCTTCGACAGTGGTCAGCTGACTGGTCTGGGCAGACGAAATTGTCCTTCAACGGCCTTTCGTGCATCTGAGTTACACAGCTAGACCGGTCTAAGCATCCAACACATGCACTAGTTTAAAAGCTCGCCAACAGTTCAGCTCTTCAATAAATTTCTCATCTTTCAAACAAAAGATACTGTGTTAGTTAGGTTAAAAACAAATCTAGAAACCTTGAAAATTTTAAATTCTATTACCTTTTGAAAAAGTCCAACACAATATATGACACCATACATTTTAAAGTAAAATGTTGTCTCAAATACCAAGTTTTTAACGTCCACATATACTACATGCCTCGAATAAACATTCAGTATTTCAAGTCATTAACAAACAAATTAAGCATAAACAGTTAGGATTGTATGATTAGGCTGGACATGATAAGGCCGTGTCAGACCTTAATAAGTCATGTGACTATTGCCAAACAAGCTTTAAGTGTGAGTCATTCTACGAGCCCAATCCAAGAGGCCTTGCCCATTTTATGTACTTACAGGTAGAGGTGTGAATGGGTCAGATTGACCTCATGGGTTATGGGACCCGATCCTACAACTAGTAGGTCTAGATCTAAAATTGACCATTTTAGGTTGGTTTGGGTTCAAAAGTTGGCATGAATTCCTAAATGGGTCAAGTATAAATCCTCTCAAAATCAGCCTAATGACATGAACCTACTTAATAAATGGATTCAATTTGGGTCATGCAAAAATACCTCACATGCATGGCTTGATCAAATTTTGGGTCAATATTAGACTTTAGTCATTTTAAATCCAACCTGACCTGACCCGAGCCAGCCCAACCCACCCGATCCATCATCATACGTACATTTATTATATCTCACAAACATGCCATTCCATTCACCAGCTTGGCAATCTATACAGTTGACCCTTGGTTTCATTCATCTAAAACATATATTTCTTTGGGCACATATGGCCTACTTGATCAATGAATATATCAAGAATACTTAAGTGGAAAATAAAGAATTTACCAAATTTTCGGATGGGTTGGGCTTGGGCCCAACAATTTTTTCAAGCTCAGGCATGGTATGCCGGGCTCAGACCTTGGCCATAAGTGTAGGCTGAGCTCGACTCTAGCTTGGCCTAGCTGAAGCCTGGTCCATTGCCACCAGTAGCGAAAGCTCGGTTGTAATAATTTCTATTTCTGCCTAAACTTCACTTAACCCATTAAAATAATGGCTTCAGATGATTTTGGCTTGGACCCAGCTTCAATTGGACCTGAATTTTGATGGGTTCTTGGTCTAAAATTCAGACCTGATTCTTAAACGGGTGAGGTCCTAAGCCACTTTGACTCTGCCAAGCCTGCCTGGCTCATTGCATCCCCGCTTAGAGCCTGTTTGGTTGGCATCTGGAAAACTTGTTTTTTAAAATCTAGATTCTAGTGAAATCCAATTTTAATTGGTGTGTTTGGCGATAAATTCCAGTCAAACAAGATTCCATCCAAAAACTTAAATTGGTTGGAATCGGGATCAGTAGAAACAGTGTGGGAGACTATTTCTATGGAAAGGAAAAGAAGGAAAGTGAGCGTCATTCAATATTTATGATGATACCCTGAGGGTGTTGCCCACCTCGAAATATGCATTGTGCATCTATGATGTATGCATTTTATATCCATGCGGTCCATCCATTTTAAGAGCTCAATTAAGAGCATTAGATAAAAAGTGAGGCAGATCTCAATCTCAAGTGGACCACACCACAGGAAAACAGTGTTGATTGAACGTCCAACATTAAAAACTTCCTAGGGCCCACTATAATGTTTATTTGCCATCGAACCCTGCTATCAGTCTTGCGGGGCTGTGCCACAAGCAGCGGTTCAATTATATAGTTTTCAACCAAAGTTCCAGATGGAATCTGTTTCCAATTCAATTTTTATAATTTCGGATTCCAATACTAGCATTTGGATTTTCTCTATTATTTAGATTCTGCAACCAAACAGGCCCTAACAGCAGCAGCCTGGTTTGAAAGGGACTTATTTATTATTTTCGAAAAAGTATCAGGGGTAGTTCCGTCAAATGACGTATGCCATTCGTGCAGGTGATCTAGACTGTCCGATTATTAGGTTTCTTTTTTGTCCGAGTTTTCCCTTATTGCCATTGAAATGCAATTATCGTCGACGTGTTGAAGGCCAGATGGAGCGGAGCTGAGTGCTTTTTTTCTCTCCCTCCCACTGTGCGCATTTCACCCCCTCTGCCCCTCTACTGTGCGCATTTCACCCCCTCTCCGTCTCTCCCTTCTCTATAAATACTCGATTCTTCTTCTCCTCTTCCTCCCCTAACAAACCTCATCCTCCACGACAGAAAAAAGAACCCTAGCTTCCGAATTCTCACCACAAACCTCATCCAGATTCATCTCTTCCTCTCCTCCAATCTTCCACCCGCCATTGCTATCGGAATCCACTCCCTTGTTTAGTGGATCTTGAGATCGTGCTGGAAATAGATCCGATCGAGGTGAATTTCGTATTTTTATTCAATTCTGCTTTCGATTTGCTTTCTCGTAGGGGTTTCAATATGATTTGATTTCAAAAATTGCTTCTTTTACTCGTTTTTGATGATCGTGGAGGTAGACTGTTCCATGCTGCTGCCCTTGTGTCTTTTATAATCAGACATGTTGCGAGATGACTCGACAGATGATTTTCATACCGTTGCAATTTTTGAATCAGAAGCGCTGGAGCTTTTATTTGAGGTCACTGATGATCGCCATGAATGTTTTCACAACATCCGTTATTCGAGTAGGGTGGAACATCCATTGGGGTGTTGTTGCGATTTTCTCCTCCTTTTTTTTGCCCCCCAATGAAAACAAATTGTTACATGTGTTGTCCAACAGAGAATTCCCATCAACAGAGCGGTGATGAATCTTCCGCACGAGTGACATTAGGTGCCGTCACCTTCTCTGACTTAGAGAAAAAAAAAATTCCCATCAATAACTAAATCTGTTTGGAGGTGGATATTCTGTCCGATTTGAATAAAATATGGATTCCGTGGAGTTTGTTACTTCCAGTTGTCTCTGAATTGTATAATGAGAAAGTTGGGAAAATGCACTGAACCATGGGTGAGATAGAAACAGCTTCAACCTATTTTTGTCTCACTTGCAGCTTGGGCAGAGCTGCAGTGTGCTTTCCATCCACCTCAATAAAGCTGGAACACCCAAATGGGTCCTTGATGTTTAGCATTAGACACAAATTTCCTTACGAACTTTCCCATTTTACTTGCATGGCCTGATGCACCTTCGCTAGCCCAATTCAAGAGAAAAGCCCAACCCATGAATCAGACCCAAGCCAAGAAATCTAGCCCATTATTTCAGCCCAAGTGCATTCTTGATGCATGGCTTTGAGACCATGTTGCATGCATGGAAAAGGAAAAAATTTGAAATTGAAGCATGTTGTGAAAATGTTTTTCTCATGATTGTAAAACTTGTGCTTTTGGCTTAGAAAAATGTTCCATGCGTTGTGAACCCATGATTGTTATCAATGTATTTATGAGAGGTGGTTGTAATTGGCCTATATAATGGACCCATTTGCAATGAGAAAAGAAATCCATTTTTTGAGTTCTAAAAAAAAAAACATTTACTGTAAATTTCCAGCAGAAGAAAGAGTTAAGTGATTCCTCGTTGTTTATGATTGAATCCAACCCACTCTGTGATTGAGTGATTTCCGGTTCACTGGCACCACTTTGTGATTCTATAAATTTTCAGTTTTGACAGGTCTGTTACTTGCAAGTTGCAACTATTTTGGTAATTCTAGTTAATAAATGATTTTTATAATATTTCTAGTTATTCATCATCAAGTGTATTTTCATCCTACAAAATTTTGTTCAATTCTGAGTTCTAGAAAAATTATTAAAAATTTTGAATAAATTTATTTCTTAATACCGAATTTATTTCTTAATAAATTCACCCTTACATAGAACAACTCTGAATTCTCTAGTTACATTGCCGGTTGGTGTATCAATTTCTTTTGATAGTGACAGCTTTTTTTGCTGGAATGGATGGAAATTTAGTCAATTAGTTGGGGTCTTTTATTTTTTTGTCAGTTGGGAGCTTTTTTTTACTATGCTCCATTGTTTTGATTATGGTCATCTGTGATTGGAGTTGCATCTGTGGTGGGAACTTTTAGATTTGATGTTCATTCAATCATGTTAAAGTTCATAGTGCTTTTTCTGTATTGGGGCTGTAAGGTTTGATCCCTTTTGCTGTATTTTTTGCTGCTTCGTCAGTTGCCGAGCAGCTTTTTAATGAAATAAGCTTATATCCTTCAAAAAAAGAAGTGCCAAAACAGTTATTGATGCTTTATTAATCACTTGAGCAGATGGACTTTGAATCTCATCAGCTGTTTAAACTGAACAACTTTTAGGTTTAAGGTATGTTCTGTTATGTGACTGGATCTCCTTCATTTGTGCTTACTTTCTTTCAATTGTGCGATGGTTATCAGTTGCTTTTTTCCATCACCCATCATTTTAAAAGTGTCTGGATTAATCATAGCATTCGGGGTCATTGTGGTGATATTTGCAGGAGCATGAGGTTCTTCAAAATAAGAAATGAATCAATCCTTAGTAGATGATGCAAACGTGCCCTCAACATCGAATTCTCAGGCTGGACTTCCTCACTTTCCATCCCCTTCTACCTCGAGGCATGGGTGAGGAATCCTGTCCCTTTCTGATGGTCTATATATATATATATATATATATATATATATATATATATATAAATATATATATATATATATTTGTTCCTTTTGTTTTTGTGTTTTTACCTAACCATGCTGCTATAGGTGACTCCCTTATTTGAAGGATGGGTTCTTTTTGCATTAGAATGTTTCAGCAATTTATGTCTGTACTTTTTCATGTTGTAATGTTGATAAAATACCAAGTTACTTATGTTCTCTGTACCGATGTAATGTTGAAGTCTGGTTTAGTAGGAGATACTTTGATAGTCTTCATGTAAAGCCACAGTTCAGTTTCCTTCCTACGTGAGACTTTTAACACTAAAGATTCCTCTACTGTCACCTGTCTTTCTGCACATCCTCGCCATTAAGATGCCGCAAACACAGAGTTCACCTGCATCAAGTCAGGAAATTTAAATATGGATATTTACACATGCAGTTGTGCATGCTGTTCTGCCATTATATTTTAGGACATGCTCAAAATTCACATATACACTGCTTAGAAATCACAGACGCATCTTCATGGTGTGCAGTTTAATGACTTAATCTTGGCATCCACTTCGTCTGGTGTCCAAGCAGTTTCTGGCTTGGCCCCTCATGGTGAGTAAATTCTGTTGGCATGCTGATCTAGCCATATGTTGTTTTATTAATTCGTGGCATGCTGAATTTACACCTTGCTGTCTTTACTTGTTGGCCCACTGAGCTGAGTCGACACTGGAAAACTTTTAACTTATTCACAAATATTTTAAATTATTTTGAATACTTCTTCTTATGTATATTCAGATTTATTTCATTTTTTTCCCAGTGGCAGCAATGTATTTCGATTATTGGCATGGAGGGAGATCTCTCATGGGGCAAAGCGCTTGTCGAGAAGGCTGTGGGGAGGTGCTTCTAAGCAGACAGTTGATTGCTTCGGGCCAAAGTTTGAAGTAACAGACACAAGACATGGTCTCATTTCATGGTAAAGTGACCTTCTATACTGCATAAGATTCCTAATAATTACTTTTGCAATTTCACTTTTTTGCATGATTGTGATTCAACATTTTCTGTCCCCAAAAGAGCTAAAGCTCAAATGGCACATTGTTTCTTGCCGGCATTTTTTTTTTTGTGCATGCTAGCAAATTCTGAGAACCACTTTGATTTTACAATAAGGGCTACAGTTTTAGGTTGATATTTGTGGCGAAGAATTCAGTTTGCTTTTCTGGAATTTTTGTCGTTAATTTTTTTTTTAATATTTGTACTTCAGGGTAGAAGCAGAGTCACTGCGGCATTTGTCTGCCCAGTATTGTCCTCTGTTGCCTCCTCCGAGGTCGACTATTGCTGCGGCCTTTAGTCCCGATGGAAAAACTCTTGCATCTACACAGTAAGTTGGTGTCTCCTGTCTTTCTCTCTTTCTATTGTTTGTGAGATGTGCTTTTGTTAATGATACTATTTACTTTTACTGTGTTTACAGTGGTGACCACACTGTTAAGATAATTGATTGCCAAACTGGAAGCTGCTTAAAGGTGTTGAGTGGGCATCGACGTACACCATGGGTGGTATGTCCATGCTTGCAACTACGTATCAGAGCATTCATTTGATTTGTTTGTATATGTTTGCACGCATTAATGAAATGTCAGTCTGGGTTTCTGTTCCAGTGAAGTTTCATTTTGGTCAACCTTCATTACTTATATGAGGGAATGTGTGGGTGAAATTTCTGTTTGCTTAATTTTCTCCTACTTGGTTTTTTTCCTTGTACATCAAGCAAGAAAGTTGCTTTAATGAAACTAGGGTTGGACTTGGGTTTTCTTGCCCAATGATTTTTTTTTTTTCAACTGATGAGTTGAGTTGGCTGGAGCTGGTTCAGTTATGGACAACATCTGAAACTATTTTCTCTCCTTTTAGGGTAGCTGGCATGCTTTATTCAGGTAAGAAAGAGGTTTGAAGGCTGAGCGAAATGGCACCAAAAAGTGATGTCTTTCTTTTACACATACTCTGTCGAAGACTGGTTGATTTGTCTATGTTCTACTCCATTGCTTGATTTCTCATCAGGAAGTCAGGCTGTTGAATCCGTATTGCTTTTCAATAATATTATACTGTTAAATCAACTTTTGTTTTCTTCTAGAATTCAATTGGCAGTTCTTTGCAAGTTCTGCAATTTACTAGTATTGCTGTGGCTGCCCCTTGTTTAGAGGTTTATATGGATGTGTGCTCCTTCTCTATTTACCATCAAGAGTTGAGTGTCCTTTCTTTCTTCCCTTCTGATCTCATTTTGCCAATGCTTCCGGTGTCTCAATGATTTGTTCATAGAAGACCTCCCTCCTTGTATATCTGCAATTGGAAACTGATGGAAAAACTAGTAACTTCCCAGAATCTCTGCTAGGGCCTTGGGATACCTAAGATTTGTCGCCTCGTCTTCAGCTGATAAGATATTTATTCAATATTCTAAATTAAACAGATAATTTGACAGAAAACAGCTTTAGGACTGAATCCAAAGGTTTTTTGTGGACTGAGTCTTTGGGCAGTGTGCCTGATAATGAAGTGCTTGCATTTTTGAGTCCTACAGATTTCCAGCAACCAAATTTGTGCCCAACAGAGTTGATCTCGAGGATAGCAATCACAGGAACGAAAAAAGAGACAAAAACAAGGGAAATAAAAGGAGAAGATATAAACTTGTTAGAGGAGCTATGCCCCACAGAGTCCATAAGACCTCCTTGGGTGAAGGTGTGGGGATTAGGCAAGGTGTTCCATAATGGTAACGGTGGCCGTAACGGCCACCACTGTTACCGTTATGATACGGGCCGTAACGGCCATTACAGACCATTTTTTATTTTTCTGAAAAAACTGTTGCAGGACCGTTACAGCTTGTTTTTTTTCTGTAAAGGCCGTTATGGCCGTTTCAACCCCGTAACACGTAACTGTTATGACCGTTTCCGTTACATATCGGCTGATACGGCCGATACGTAACCGTTTTGGGATACCTTGGGATTAGGTGATCCTCCTTGGGTCAAAGCTTTTTATTGGGCAGCAGTTTTAAATGGGATTATCGTGATAGGCAACCTCCAAAAGCGTCACTAGGCATTTCCCATCCCATTCCATCCCATCCCATCCTCATTATCTAATCTCTATTCCAATTAATTGGGGTTGGGTGCATGAATCCTGCTCCGCCCATCCACTATCAAACAGATGCATCATGTGCAATAATGAACTGGAATCTTTGTACCATCTTTTCATTGGGCGTAATGTGGATTGGCATATCTTGTCTAGTTTCTTTCACATGTTCTAAATTGAATGTGTCCTCTCAAGCACACATGTGGCCTGATCGGCCTATTGGACACTCCATATTTTTTTTTTGTTGAGAATTGAGCATTTTATTAAAACAGAAAACAAACAAACAAACAAACAGAGGCCTGAAAAGTCGAGGGGCCCAGTCTCTAAACAGCTGTAAAGTCAAATTGGACACTCCACATTTGGTCTCCTAGATTCATACATATGGGCTGAAAAGTCCAAACTCTCATTGGTGTGCATTTTGGTGCCCACTTTGGCCCCAGAGTGGTACATGTGATGGATTGAAGGTCTTCCTAATTCAGTATTCATCTTCCATGTCTGCTTGTTATCTTTCAAAATCCTGTTTAATGATCTGATGAAGCATTCAGGCTTCCCTTTTTGTTGGTTGAGCTTGTTCATCAATGTCTATTTTTTCCCCTCTTCTTCTTCTTCTTCTTCTTCTTCCAGAAACTTGTATTTCATTCTCTCAACTGATTCACCTTATCTTTCCTTTTCCTTTGTTAATAACGCACAAACCGATAAATTATTCCTCAGTTGAACTTATCCTGCAAAACCACCCTTTCTCAGTCTTATGCAACACTGGATTTTCTGCAGGTTAGATTCCACCCAGTGCATTCGGAAATACTTGCAAGTGGGAGCTTGGATCATGAAGTTCGCTTGTGGGATGCGAATACTGCAGAGTGTATAGGATCACGCGATTTTTGTAATTTCTCTTGCACACCTTATGTGATATTTCATATGTGGCCATGTGTATCTTGTTTCTATCTTCTGATCTTCATTTGCTAGTTTTCCATTTTGTTGTGAATTTTATTTCCCCCTTTTGTTCTCAAGCAGATCGCCCTATCGCTTCCATTGCCTTCCATGCCCAAGGGGAGCTTCTTGCTGTAGCATCAGGTCACAAGGTAAGAGATTCTTGATTTAGTAATCTCGTATAGAGGCCATCTTTGTGAGAATTCTAGTTCTCTTGCATCTAATATAGTTGAGGTCGTGAGACTTCGTTTTGTAGTCTTCCTAGCTTTGACATTGGCAATCCTGTGTTAGCTGTACATATGGCACTACAACAAGAGAGGAGAGACGCCTTCTCCAACCATTGTATTGAAGACACGTCGTTCACTGAGGGCAGTGCATTTTCACCCGCATGCTGCTCCATTTCTTCTGACTGCTGAGGTGAAGTGGTTTTGGGGTTTGCTTTCATCGTTCAATGGTTCTTTCCTCTACCTAGAGAACCTAATTAGTTGGCTAGTTTTCAGGTCAATGATCTTGATGCTCCAGATTCTCCAATGACACTAGCAACATCTCCTGGTTACTTGCACTATCCTCCCCCTGCTGTATTCTTTGCGAATGTTAGAACTGGTGTTCTTCCTAGTTTAGAGGCTAAAGTGCCTCTCATGCCTTTCCCTTGCTTGTTCTTGCCTACATTTGTAAAACATTGTGGGAGGACGTCTTTTCAGAATGATAATAGGGCTACTAGTTCAACTAATGGGCAACAAAGTGCAGATCCTTCTGCTTCTCCACAGCTTCAGACTGATTCAAATGGAGGGAACCGGCATGACTATTTGGTGACGCCGATGGAGATGTCTCCTGTAATACCTTCTAGCTCAAATCCTGTACCAGAAGACACAACTGCTACTCTTCTGCCAAGTGAAATGGAAAATGAAGCCCTTGACTCTGCTATGGATCCTATGGAAACCACCGAAGTGCAGCCTATGGATCTAGTTGAACAAAGAAGCTCTCCCAGCACGGTGGAGAGATCAGATGATGCCAACAATAGCTCACCACTCATTGTCCAACCCAATGGCGTTGCTCCTCGGTTACCTAGTAGGCATTCTAGGCCAGGGGTTGAGGTTGCATCTGGTAACATTCCTGGCAACTCAGACCTTCAAATGCTATTAAGAAGCGTTGAGGTCGGACAACTTCATCAGTTCTTTCCTTCTGCTGATCCAGCATGTTGGGAGCTTCCTTTTTTGCAAGGTTGGTTAATGGGTCAGACCCATGCTGGCTTGCATCCAGTGCCACCTCTTAATGACACTCCCCAAGAAAATTCATCTGCAATTCGAGGAAATGGGATTGAGACTTCAGCATCTGGTCTATTGGCTTCTCGCAGTTCAGAGGCTCCATTAGCTTCTTCAGCAATGGCAGCCAGTGTTAGCCAATGTAGGGGCACAGGACGATCTGGTTCTCGGCATCGTTCGCGGTCCCGTTTGGTGCCGGCAGGATCTGGAGAGGGTGCTACTTTTGTTAGTATTGCAAATGATGATATTGATCCTCAATCTGGCGTTGGTAGGCTTGAATCTGAACTTGCTACATCACTGGCTGCTGCTGCAGCTGCAGAATTACCTTGCACTGTGAAGCTACGAATATGGCCACACAATATACAAGATCCTTGTGCGCCACTTGATGCAGAAAAATGCCGCTTAACTGTACCGCATGCTGTCCTTTGCAGGTATGGCCTTTTATGACATACGAAATTAGTTGTCTTGTCATTAAATTGCCAAAAGAAGAGAATTTTTTTTTTCTTTTGTTTTTGAAAACTGACAAAATTTATTAAGCCAGAAAAAAATTACAGATCATGAAGGGATGAGAAACAAGTGCTATCATCACCCCGTCAGGAGTGAGGCAATCAGCCTTTAGAAATACAAATAAAGAAAGCCCATAAATACATGAGAGGAACCAGCAAGTGCCTTTCTCGACAGATTGGATAATAGGAAGACTGAGCAGCCTCTTCTGTTGAAGAGGATGATTGGAACCCATTACTTAGACCACGCCAACTAGCCTTGTTTATTTTTATTTTTATTTATTTTATGTTTTTGAACATTACCAACTAGCCTTGGTTGTCTAAGTCTCCTGACCAATCCTGTATGAGATCTGAAACCATCGAACATCTGATCTTAGGCAATGCCCAATAATGAGTTTTCTTTTTTTCTTCCAAAGCAGCTTTGCAGTTGAACATTCTTCTATTTCTCTCCTTCACAAGCCCCATAAGACCCCAGAGAGCACCATCCGTCACAAAACCTCCCATCAATCCTTGAAAGGCCTAAAATACCACATAAAATCAGCTCAGCAGGGGATCCATTGAAGGTCCATGAGACCCTGAGCTGATCTAAGAAAAAATTCCAAATATCCCTTGCCACGCTGCAATGGAGAAAAAGATGATCAATTGATGCCCTCTTCTTTCCTACACATAATGCACATATTGGGGAATACCATCTTCTGCGTCTTCAAATTGTCCACTGTTACTGTTTATTCAGCATAGCAGCCCACAATTTTCTTGACCCTCGGAGGTATCAGGCGGCCATACCCTAGCCCATCGTGGGAAACCCCTTCACAAGGTGTTTGGAGCATGGATGACTTAGAAGAAAATCTACCACTTGAAGACCACTTCCAAACTTTATTATCCTCGGTCTAGTTGTCAATTTGGACGTCATGGAGTAGATATGCAAAGAGAATCGATTCCTCATCAGATGGGTTCCTTTGCAGCCAAATATTCCAAGCACTGCTCCCCCCAAACAACCTCGTGTCAATCTGGAACCTTTTCTTTGTTTGCAAGTGAGAGCAAAAACAATGCTTGAATGGATTCTGCAAACGGGGCCTTGTCAATCCAACCATCCTTCCAAAAGTGAACTTTGTTGCATTTACCAACCACGAGCGGCGACCTTACTACATTATGACTTATGAGTAGCCCTACTCGAAATGTTACTATTATGTCCATCTACAGCTGGCAACAGGCGGGCCTGGGGTTGGTTTAGGCCCGGTTTTGAACTAGTCAGGTCATGCCAGCCTGGACGGGTCTATTCAAAATATTGATATTGCTTTGTGCAGGCTTGGCCCATTGCCACCCCTATGCGTTGCCACCACAATTTGCTAATTGCTTTCCCCAATGTTATCAAAATTGTTATCGTACCCCAAATTGAAATAGGGGTCAAATTGTGTAGAACTATCATATTAACATTAGATTCTTTTTCTTAAAAAATCTGAAAACTATAAACAAATCAGGGAAAAAAACTCATCAATAATCCATTTCCCATCAATATGCACCAAGAAAAGTAATACATATCATGATATTATCAATTGAGAATCTGTATGAGGGATACATATCATTTTTTTTATGACTTTGAATGGTATATGGTATACATATTCTGACAATATTAAATGGTTATTGTTTCTTTTGTTTTTGTTTTTCGAGAAATTTCTTTAAAAAAATTTCAACACACACACAGACAGCCCCCTTAAAAAATGTACAGGGGTGCTTTAGTAATATACATTCTTTTGTAACTTTCTTGAGTGTGGAATCATGTCAAATGAAGAGGCATTCAATTCATTTGGCTGACAGAAGATATCTCGATTTCTTTGTTTTGGGTTTGAAATCAAATCCCCTTATCTCCTTCTCTCTCTCTGTCTCTCTAATAGGGGAGGGCCTTCTACATGTTTTAAAAGAAGAAAGGCATGAGAAGGAGGGAGGGAGAAGTGAATAACAATAAAAATAAAGTTCTTTGAAGTAAATTGATTTTTGAGAAGTATGTTCTTTTAAGTAATTATTGGCCCCATTTATTAAGTCCATGATAGTCGTACAATCTGCCAGATTTGAAATGATAATCATATGGATTCGGTACGATAATCATATGATTCATATGATATTCATATGATTCATGTGGTTTTGCGATATGGGGGCTACGAGTTGCATTATATACTTATACGATGCGATTTGAATTACATGATTGGAATTGTAAATTTTACGATTTTGAAAAACTTGGCTGCTGCACCCTCAACGCTTTTGACCTTGGATGAATACTCAGGAACTACCCTCCCTCGGACTCATCACATTCTTATCTATCACATATCGCCACAATGAGCAAGGTTTTACCACAAGCATCTACCACCATTTACTTAGGAGACCCTAGTTCCCACTGTAATTCATCCGTTCCCAAGGCTCCCTTCTTTAACTAGCTTTTGCAGCTCCTTCCAGTTGATAAAGATAAAATTTACGCGCCTATTCCTTCCCTTCCCAAAGGAGTTTCCTCCTAAGGCAGTCAATTTTTGAAGCTGCCACAATTGGGATCTTAAAGCACGAAGGGAAATAGGCCAGGAGGTTGGAAAGAGGAAAACACTCTGTTTCACTCGCTAACCTCGTAAACATATCAGCATATCTTTGACCATCATCTTGTATCCCTCTGGAGATTGTCATGTTGTATAGGAAATCAATCCTATGGACCATGTTTTGGCACATCTCTAGGGTTTGATTAGGGCTGCACATCGAGCCGAGTCGAGTCGAGGTGGGCCAAGCTTGGCTTGACTCGTTTGTGCTCTCCTCGAGTTCGAGCTCACCCTCGAGCTTACCATTGGAGATTGCCTTGTTTGCTAAAACTTTCGAGGCGAGCTCGAGGCGAGGCGAGCTTACCTCAAGTCGAGGCGAGCTTGCTCCCACCTCAATTTATTATATTTTTTACTACAAAATACAAATTAAAAGTCAACAACATTAAGTTCGAGAAGTCACACATATATTAGGGGAGAATAGTATTTCTACAGGTGGGACCCCACCATTAAAATGACCTAGCTCTGATCGATTTTTTCTTTGGCCAAGTCACACATGCATTGAATGCAGACCACTAGTAATATTTTATGAACCATAATTAACACAGTACATGCATAGCTCACCACATGAATGGACTGCCGTAATTATTGTGTGGACCATTTTCATGATGAGGCCTAGCTGATTCATGGATCAGATGCACCACCTCCCTCGTAAAATTACAATCAATAGCTGCATATGGTGTTTGGTCTAACCATAGCCCCTGTTTGTAGATATGTATGGTGTGTGGTCTCACCGTAGCACCTGTGTTTGTGTAGCGTGTAAAACACACAACCACTGTGTGCTCACCATGTTTTGTACTTGAAATTACTCAATCCATTAGATATGCTCAACAAGGAATGTCCTTCCTTGAACAAAATAGTAGGATTAAGAAACCCCCCAATGTGTGAGGGTTTATATGTCCTAAGCTTGGACCCCAATGTGTGTGTGGGGGGAGGGGGGAGAGATAACCAAGAAATAAGAAGATTAGGGTTTTTTTTTTTTTCTTTTTTTTCTTTTTAACAAATATCCATATGAAACGAGTCGAGCTCGAGCTTGAGCCGAGTCGAGCTTGAATCGAGTCGAGTTTCGAGTCAAGTCGAGTGACCCAATGGTCGAACTTGACTCGATTTCTGACTCGAGCTCCTAAATAAAGCTTGGCTTGACTTGTTCTACTGAGTCGAGTCGAGCCGAGGCGAGCTTTTTCGAGTCGAGTCGATCGAGTTTCTCGAGCTGACTCGGCTCATGACCAGCCCTAGGTTTGATAGATATTATTTAAATGGAAACCAATTTGTGTATGTAACATCGATTGATTTTCTTTTCTTTTCATTTTGAGAACTGTGTCTTTTACCTTTTAAGATCATCAAAATTCGAGAGAATCATTCTGGGCCAGGGGAAAATCTGTGCTGGGTTGTCATGATAATCAGACATTCCATGCTAACCTCCTATTATTTTCAATGTTGTGCACTTGTGCTATACTGAAGCATGTGATTCCATTTGAATATTAATGTGTATTTATTTATGATGGCAGTGAAATGGGTGCACACTTTTCACCTTGTGGAAGATTTTTAGCAGCCTGTGTTGCATGCATGCTTCCTCGCATGGAAGCTGATCCTGGACTACCGTTGCATGCTCACCAAGACGTATCAGGGGTTGCAACATCCCCAACACGACACCCGATTTCAGCTCACCAAGTCATGTATGAGCTGCGCATCTATTCTCTTGAGAAGGCAACGTAAGGCTAAACCTCTCACTTGCCTATATACTAAAATCATCTCAATATTGTCACTTACATAACTCAAATCACCTCAATGTTCTCTCCATAACAGTTTTCTATTCTTTCTGGATCTATAGCTTCGGGTTGGTGCTTGCATCGAGGGCAATCAGAGCAGCTCACTGTTTGACTTCCATTCAGGTTAGATGCTTTTTGAAGATTGCTGTGAAATGTTGCTGTGTGCCATTATATCTATCAGTTCCCTTTATTTGCAGCCCACAATCTTGAAGCAGATATTCCCATCACTTCTCACTCTTGTTTACCAGTTGTGGAACCTCTTAATCTCTATTATGTGTATCTTTCTATTCCTGTACACCTCTAAAAAAATTGTACTGTTACCGCACATGTATTGAATACACACATTGCGCGCCCGCACACACACATGTACGCCTAAACTGCACAGTCACCCATGTCTGTTAGTTTATCATCCTTTTTAGCTAGAAGTCACCTTTCTTCAATGAGGCCTGCATTGACAGCAAGCCCATGTATTCTGACAATTAAGCCATAATTTTTTGAAGATCATTTAGGGCAATGTAGTGCTTAGGGGTCATGTTCAGCTCAATTGGCTGGACCAAAAATTACAAAATATAAAAAAGTATCTGAGAGAAAGTTTGGACAGGTAGAATGAAACATAATCCATCGTTTTCTTATCGTTCTGATCTTCTGCTGAGGCTACAAGTCAGTGCAAATAGTCTTCTTGTTCCTCGTCTTTTTACCCAGAATCCTCCCCTTGTCATCCCTTATCCCTTTATGAATACCCTTCTATTAGAAGATATTACCCCTTTCCCCAACCTGCTTTAAAAAGGTCACCACTATTCTTCTGCCTTGAAACTCTGAATCATGAAGATTTTGGTGGTCTTATGGCTTGTTCCTGGTGTTTGAAGCACATTGAAACAGAAACACTTGGCTTCTGGGATCCTTTTTCTTTCAATCTAGAGACACCCTTAACCCATTATGTATTCTTTGAATCTGGTTTTTATTTCTTGACAAAAAGAGATACCGATTCTCTGAAGTTAACCACTTTCAGTTTCTCTCCTCCTGACCCCCTTAACCCTTTTGTATTCTTTGAATCTGGTTTTTATTTCTTGACAAAAAGAGATTCCAGATTCTCCAAGTCCATCACTGTCGGTTTCTCCTCTTTCGCTTCCTCCTGCATCTTCTTCTTGTAGGGCTAAGTGAACTATTTAATTAACGAAAAGAGAATACAAAAATGGAATGGAGGAAAAGAGATGATGAGAGATTATCCCAGATCATCCTATTCATAGGTAAAAAGGGAAAAACGGAGATTCCTTAAAGGCCCAAAATCCAAAATGTCTTACACATTTCATCCCTTGAAATGCGTGTTCCCTAGAGCACAATAGATGATCATCCCTCGATATCTCTGAAATATCGTCTCCATAGAAATCCTATTGTTATTGAAGGTACTATTGTTTTATTCCTTCCAGGTGGACCAAAAAGATTGCTAGAATTGCCAATCTCTGTGAAATTCTGGTCCTTTTGCTCTGAAAATGTCATTTTCTAGTTTGAATAAGAGCTTCTACCGATCCTGGCATGACATGCTGCAGCTTGAAGAGAACCAGCACCCAATGTGAATCCACAATGCAAAAGTAGGTGATTTACTGATTTGGTATCCTTTAGGCATAAAATACACCCACTTGCAATCATCATGTTTCTTGATCAGAGCTGGTTGATTGTTAGGATTTTATCATAAGCTGCTAGACATCGAGATGCTACCACATGAGGGATGTTTGGATATTGCCACAATTGCATTAAGGGAGTACCCCCTGTTCACTATTATTTGGCAGCCTGTAGAATGACATTACAGAAAACCGGTCCCCTATCTCAGAGAGAGAGAGAGAGAGAGAGAGAGAGAGAGAGAGAGAGAGAGAGAGAGAGTCATAAATGATCCCTCAGGAAGAGATTCAAAGTTACCTTAAGATATGACACCTGAATACCTCAGGAACATAGTTGTGTCCTTTTCTGCACCCCCAACTAACATTATCCCATTTTTCGACACAGGTCCGATCTCATTATCCCATTTTTCCACATAGAGGTCGATCTCAACCATTGCATGTGACCGTAAGAATTGCGAACTACATTATCTCGCATGCCTTGGTTGATACTGGGGCATCTCTAAATATTTGTCCAACTACCACCTTGGTAGCCCTCAGAATTCATGAGAAGGAATTAACGTCCTCTAGCATGATGATAGCAGCATATGATGGTTCGAGGAGGCCAATAAAGGGAAGAATTATGAACTACGTTATCTTGCATGTGCACATGTCTTTTTCTTTTTGGCCCAATTCTACACACACATCTCTTCTTTATTAAAGAGCTTGAAGATTTGGCATTTATGCTTATTAACGGGCCTTTGGAGCATTAGGTTGGAGAGAAATGCTCATTGCTTTCGAAATCGAAGGGCAGCTTCCTTGGAAGTTTTTAATAGGGCAAGAATGAATGTAATTGAGTGGGCAAATGCAGCTAATATTCTTCCTGCTGCTCATTTTCCTGTTAGCTGGTTAGATTTGTAGGGAGTTCCTCTCCTTTTTGTTTGTCTTTTGTTTTGTATTCTTTGGCCTCTGGCCGTGCTGCTCAATAAAAATCACTTTTTATTGCCTAAAAAAAAGTTTAAGATTGTAAATATTAATCCAGTATGCATCAATTTAGTCTTGCATATCTGTCTTATTTTTTATCTGTCCCGTCTTGTAGGTTATTTTCATCGTGTCGGATCTTAGTGACTTTGGGTATCTTCATGATGATCATGATTGCGATGCTGATAACTACTATAGTGGAGTCCCTAAGGGAGCCGAACGCCTAAGCTTTGTGTATGGAAGTGATGGTGGTTCTTTTTCTTGGGTGCCGAAGGCATGGACAATTATGAAGTGAGAGGCTATGAATGGGATAGTTTATCTTGCAAGAGTTCTTTGGCAAAAACGAGAATTTGAGCAGTGAAGAAGGAGATGGTGGAGACGGGAGAAGGAAGTGAGGATGATGACGATGAGAAAAATGGAGATGGGGATGATAGGGAAAGAGGAGGAAGAAGATGGCAATGATGGGAATGAAGGTGGAGAGGAAGATGCAGGTGACGATCAGGATGTTGATGAAAAGAAAGAAAATGACGAAGAAGAAGAAAGTAATCAAGAGGCTGAGAATGGAGATGAAGATGGAGGAGAAGACATAGGAAGCTCTCGGAGATTTGCATGATGTGCAAACAGCCATGGCAGTCCTGTATTGAAGATGTACTGATGGGTATCGATGCCCAAGTGCTTGCCCTATTGAACTAATTAAAGCCATGTGCACATCCTTCTCAGAGCATCTGTGTGCAATTATTCGGTTGAATGCCTTCGCACTTTCACATCAGGAATCAAGTCGCACTTTCATATCAGGAATCAAGGACGCTGTTTAGAAGAAGGTTAGGATAGAATAGAGTAGTGATTTTCAAGACTTTCAAGTATTAGTACAATGATAATAATAATTATTATTATACTACTACTATTATTATTATTATTATTATTATTATTATTATTATTATTTTACTGTCATTATCATTATCATTTTTTCTTTTTTCTTTTTTGGAATTCTAATGTTCAATGTTGCTAATTTGGTTTAATGGATTATGCTTAGTTTAGTTTATTTCGAGAACTGATAAGTGAATGTTCATCTATTCTTCGTTTTTCCTGAGTTTGAAATAATGTGGGTTGCAAACTCGAAAGGTTGTTGCTTGAAGTTGCCTGAGATGGGCACTACGTTCTAAGTTGGATTTAAGAATGGAATGACACTAAGGGAAGTGTTACCCAATTCATTATCTAACGTGTAATTTGGATTATTGTTCTTGATTTCATGTGATCTCAGTATCAAAACTGGTGGGAGGTTTATAACCCGTCCAAATTGTGGAAGGATCTCCACATGGTCTCTATTGACTTAGACAAAGCATCAGATAGGGTCCGTAGAGTTAATCTGGTGGGTGTTGGGAAGGAAATGAGTCTTAAGAGGAAATATTGACACGATTATCCTAATTACTGTATGCTTACACTAGGGGTTGGCATTGAGCTTGTACCTTTTTGAACGGTATATGGACAAGTTAACAAGGCATTTGCAGGAAGTGATCCCATGGTGTACGTTGTTTGCAGATGACATAGTTTTGATTGATAAGACAAGGGAGAGTGTAAAGACAAAGCTAGATTTAGGGAGATGCTTTAGAATCCGACAGATTTAAAATTAGCCGGACTAAAATAGAGTATGTAGAGTGCAATTTTATTAACAATATGAATAAAAATGAGGAATTAGTTAAGATTGCTGACCAAGAAATTTCCCAAAATGAGTACTTTTGGCACCTTAGAGTTAATAATTCATGAGAGTGGAGAGATTGAGGAGGATGTTGCCCATAAAATTCAAGCTGGGTAGAATAGTTGAAGATGTGCCTCCGGGGTTTTATGTGATTACCATGTACCACTTTTGATAGCTATAAGACCATCCATGCTTTATGGGACAAAATTTTGGGCAGTTAAAGAACAACATGTTCATAGGATGAGTGTAGCTGAAATGAGGATGTTAAGATGGATGAGTGGCAAGACAAGGAAGTATAAAATTAGAAATGAATGCATTTGAGGGAACCTAGGAGCGGTACCAATAAGTAATAAGATGAGGGAAAGTAGACTTAGGGTGCGTTTGGTAAAACTTAATTCCACGACTTATCACCGAAAAATGATATTTTCAGTGATTTTAGTAATTTGGACCATTTGGTAACTAAAAAAATTTAAGTGCTTAATTGGGAAAATCACTTAAATTAAGTGGATTATTTTAAGCCATGCCAACTTAACTTAAAACTTATAGTTGAATGCAGTAAGTGGTTTCTCTTTAAATTTTAGATAAAAATTGACAAAAGATCCTTATTAACATTTAAAAATGACAAGATTACCCTTCTTTGTTTACTTTCCCATCCATGAAACCATCTCACGCAAGTACTTGAAGTCACCAAATTCTATAAGCCCCGACATAATATATGTATTATATCTACATAGTTTATTCATTTGGAGAGATGATTTTAAGGCATGAGCCCAAAAATGAGACAGGTCCAAACCTCAGGTGGACCCCACCACTGAAAGCGATGGGGACAATGATGCCCACCATTGAAACCTTACTAGGGCCCACCATGATGTTTATTTACCATCAACCTTGTTCATAAGAACACAAAGACCTGGATTAAGGGAAAACACAAATATTAGCTAGGTCCGAAACTTTTATGGCCGTGACAAGTTTTCAATGGCAGTTTTCGGATAAATTACCAAACAGATTTTTCAGTTCTTATAAGTACTTAAATTCAGCACTTTAAGTTTTCAGTACTTAAATTAATTTTCAGGCTTAATTTTTCAGTTTACCAAACAACACCTTAGATGGTTTGGTCATGTGCAATGGAGACTAGGAACCACGCCAGTTGGAAGGGGTGAGTTTGCACAAGTTGAAGGCTTTAAAAGGGCAAGGGGGTAGATTCATTTAGAATCTATAAAAGGGGGTAGTGGTGCAGGAGTTAGTCATTCAAATATTTTTCGAAGTGTGAGTTTTCTTGAAGTTTTTGTAAGAGAAGGTTGATATCAATAAGGTTCTCTTCCTGTCTACTCTATTCACTCTATTGTTCTTGTGGACATACTCTCTCTCTCTCTCTCTCTCTCTCTCTCTCTCTCTCTCTCTCAATTTGGGTATTGAGATCTCATTGACTCAATAACCGGGTTGCACCAATGTCCCCATGCATAGGCACATGGAGACACCTTTTCTCCCTGCAAATGGACCTAGTGGGCATTTTTGGCTAGACCTATGCATAGTTTTCAGTTTTTTGAGGACTTCTGGAATTCTAGAGGTGTTTATATTTAATATTCAAGGGTCTTAACCTTTCTAGTCTCCTTCTGCATTAAAGTTCTGGCCTTGAGGAAGGCATGAGACAAAAATATGCTACTGGCCTAGAAGTAGTGCCCAAGTCTGTTCCAACTTCCAACCATTCCTCATTTGATGAAGTAAACATCCTTGTTGACGGGTCAAAGTTCTCAGAAGCTTTGTCCTTGAATTGCGGAACAGTTCTATTTTGTTTGTGCTAATACTTAACTATCTTTGTTGTGTATGCTTCTCTATCCATTGAAACTATGCTTACATTTGTTGCCAAAATTACAGAATCCTATACTTAAACTTTCTAGTCCACTCAGGTTATTGCATGTGAAGGTGCATGTATCAAATATTCCT